>CAWUFW010000381.1:4318647-4554522 GCA_963921515.1 Calotriton arnoldi
TACCTCTCTCTCTACCTCACTACCTCTCTACCATCTCATTCTACCTCTCTAACGCTCTACCTATCTCTCTACCATCTCATTCTACCTCTCTAACTCTCTACCTATCTCTCTACCTCTCTCTCTCTCCCTCTACCTCTCCCTCTACCTCTCTCTACCTCTCTCTCTACCTCTCTACCTCTCTCTCTCTACCTCTCTCTCTACCTCTCTCTCTCTACCTCTCTCTCTACCTGTCTACCTCACTACCTCTCTACCATCTCCTTCTACCTCTCTAACTCTCTACCTATCTCTCTACCATCTCCTACTACCTCTCTAGCTCTCTACCTGTCTCTCTACCTCTCTCTACCTCTCTCTCTACCTCTCTCTACCTCTCTCCCTCTCTCTACCCCTCTCTCTCTCTACCTCTCTCTCTCTCTCTCTCTACCTCTCCCTCTCTACCTCTCTCTCTCTCTCTCTCTCTCTCTCTCTACCTCTCTCTCTACTCTCTCTCTCTCTCTCTACCTCTCTCTCTCTACCTTTCTCGCTACCTCTCGCTCTACCTCTCTCTCTACCTCACTGCCACTCTACCTCTCCCTCTACCCCTCTAACTCTCTACCTCTCCCTCTCTCCACCTCTCTAACTCTCTCTCTCTACCTCTCTCTCTCTACCTCTCTCTACCTCACTACCACTCTACCATCTCCTTCTACCTCTCTAACTCTCTACCTCGCTCTACCTCACTACCACTCTACCATCTCCTTCTACCTCTCTAACTCTCTACCTGTCTCTCTCTACCTCACTACCACTCTACCATCTCCTTCTACCTCTCTAACTCTCTACCTCTCTCTCTACCTCTCTAACTCTCTCTCTCTCTACCTCTCTACCATCTCCTTCTATCTCTCTAACTCTCTACCTATCTCTCTACCATCTCCTACTACCTCTCTAACTCTCTACCTGTCTCTCTCTACCTCTCTCTACCTCTCCCCACCTCTCTAACTATCTCTCTCTCTACCTCTCTACCTCTCTCTACCTCTCTACCTCACTACCTCTCTACCATCTCCTTCTACCTCTCTAACTCTCTACCTATCTCTCTCTACCTCTCTCTCTACCTCTCCCTCTACCTCTCCCTCTACCTCTCTCCCTCTCTCTCTCCCTCTCTACCTCTCGCTCTCTACCTCTCTCTCTCTCACCTCTCTACCTCTCTCTGCCTCTCTCTCTACCTCACTACCACTCTACCATCTCCTTCTACCTCTCTAACTCTCTACCTCTCTCTCTACCTCTCTCTACCTCTCCCTGTCTCTCTCTACCTCTCTCCCTCTCTACCTCTCTCTACCTCTCTCTCTCTACCTCTCTCTAACTCTCTACCTATCTCTCTACCTCTCTCTCTCTCCCTCTCCCTCTACCTCTCCCTCTCCCTCTCCCTCTACCTCTCCCTCTCCCTCTACCTCTCCCTCTCCCTCTCCCTCTCCCTCTACCTCTCCCTCTCCCTCTACCTCTCTCTCTACCTCTCTCCACCTCTCTACCTTTTGCTCTCTACCTCTCTCTCTACCTCTCTCTACCTCTCTACCTCACTACCATCTCCTTCTACCTCTCACTCTCTACCTCTCCCTCTCCCTCTACGTCTCCCTCTACCTCTCTCTCTCCACCTCTCTCTCTCTACCTCTCTCTCTACCTCTCTCTCTACCTCTCTACCATCTCCTTCTACCTCTCTAACTCTCTACCTATCTCTCTACCATCTCCTTCTACCTCTCACTCTCTACCTATCTCTCTCTCCCTCTACCTCTACCTCTACCTCTCCCTCTCCCTCTACCTCTCTCTCTCTCCACCTCTCTCTCTACCTCTCTCTACACCTCTCTACCATCTCCTTCTACCTCTCTAACTCTCTACCTATCTCTCTACCTCTCTCTCTCTCCCTCTACCTCTCTCTCTCCCTCTACCTCTCCCTCTACCTCTACCTCTCTCTACCTCTCTCCACCTCTCTACCTTTCTCTCTCTACCTCTCTCTCTACCTCTCTCTCTACCTCTCACTCTACCTCTCACTCTACCTCTCTACCTCACTACCTCTCTACCATCTCCTTCTAACTCTCTACCTATCTCTCTACCATCTCCTTCTACCTCTCTAACTCTCTACCTATCTCCCTCTACCTCTCCCTCTACCTCTCTCTCTACCTCTCTCTCTACCTCTCTCTCTACCTCTCCCTCTACCTCTCCCTCTACCTCTCTCCCTCTACCTTTCTCCCTCTACCTCTCTCTCTCTACCTCTCTCTCTCTCTACCTCTCTCTCTCTCTACCTCTCTCTCTCTCTACCTCTCTCTCTCTCTACACCCCTCTCTCTCTACCTCTCTCTACACCTGTCTCCCTCTACCTCTCTCTCTACCTCTCTCCCTCTCTACCTCTCTCTCTCTACACCCCTCTCTCTCTCTACCTCTCTCTACCTCACTGCCACTCTACCTCTCCCTCTACCCCTCTAACTCTCTACCTCTCCCTCTCTCCACCTCTCTAACTCTCTCTCTCTCTACCTCACTACCACTCTACCATCTCCCTCTACCTCTCTCCCTCTCTCTCTCTCCCTCTCTCTCTCCCTCTCTACCTCTCGCTCTCTACCTCTCTCTCTCTACCTCTCTACCTCTCTCTGCCTCTCTCTCTACCTCACTACCACTCTACCATCTCCTTCTACCTCTCTAACTCTCTACCTCTCTCTCTACCTCTCTCTCTCTACCTCTCTCTCTCTACCTCTCTCTCTCTCTACCTCTCTCTCTCTACCTCTCTCTCTCTCTACCTGTCTCTCTCTCTCTCTACCTCTCTACCTCTCTCTACCTCTCTCTCTCTACCTCTCTCTAACTCTCTACCTATCTCTCTACCTCTCTCTCTCTCTCCCTCTACCTCTCTCTCTCTCCCTCTACCTCTCTCTCTCTCCCTCTCCCTCTACCTCTCCCTCTACCTGTCTCTCTACCTCTCTCCACCTCTCTACCTTTTGCTCTCTACCTCTCTCTCTACCTCTCTCTCTACCTCTCTCTACCTCTCTACCTCTCTACCATCTCCTTCTACCTCTCACTCTCTACCTCTCCCTCTCCCTCTACGTCTCCCTCTACCTCTCTCTCCACCTCTCTCTCTACCTCTCTCTCTACCTCTCTCTACCTCTCTACCATCTCCTTCTACCTCTCTAACTCTCTACCTATCTCTCTACCATCTCCTTCTACCTCTCACTCTCTACCTATCTCTCTCTCCCTCTACCTCTCCCTCTACCTCTCCCTCTACCTCTCCCTCTACCTCTCTCTCTCTCTCCCTCTCTCTCTACCTCTCTCTACCTCTCTCTCTACCTCTCTACCATCTCCTTCTACCTCTCTAACTCTCTACCTATCTCTCTACCTCTCTCTCTCTCCCTCTACCTCTCTCTCCCTCTACCTCTCCCTCTACCTCTACCTCTCTCTACCTCTCTCCACCTCTCTACCTTTCTCTCTCTACCTCTCTCTCTACCTCTCTCTCTACCTCTCTCTCTACCTCTCTACCTCACTACCTCTCTACCATCTCCTTCTAACTCTCTACCTATCTCTCTACCATCTCCTTCTAACTCTCTACCTATCTCCCTCTACCTCTCTCTCTACCTCTCCCTCTACCTCTCTCCCTCTCCCTCTCTCTCTACCTCTCTCTCTCTCTACCTCTCTCTCTCTCTACACCCCTCTCTCTCTCTACCTCTCTCTCTACCTCTCTCTACACCTGTCTCCCTCTACCTCTCTACCTCTCTCTCTACCTCTCTCCCTCTCTACCTCTCTCTCTACCTCTCTCTCTCTACCTCTCTCTCTACCTCTCTCTACCTCACTGCCACTCTACCTCTCCCTCTACCCCTCTAACTCTCTACCTCTCCCTCTCTCCACCTCTCTAACTCTCTCTCTACCTCACTACCACTCTACCATCTCCTTCTACCTCTCTAACTCTCTACCTGTCTCTACCTCTCCCTCTCTCCCTCTCCCTCTCCCTCTCTCTCTCTCCCTCTCTCTCTCTCCCTCTCTCTCTCTCCCTCTACCTCTACCTCTCTCTACCTACGTCTCTCAACCTACCTCTCTCTCTCTACCTCTCTCTCTCTCTACCTCTCTCTCTCTCTCTCTCTCTCTATCTCTCTCTCTACCTCTCTCTACCTCTCTACCTCACTACCATCTCCTTCTACCTCTCTCCCTCTCCCTCTCCCTCTACCTCTCTCTACCTCTCTCTCTACCTCTCTCTCTACCTCTCTCTCTACCTCTCTCTCTACCTCTCTACCATCTCCTTCTACCTCTCTAACTCTCTACCTATCTCTACCATCTCCTTCTACCTCTCTCACTCTCTACCTATCTCTCTCTCCCTCTACCTCTCCCTCTACCTCTCTCTCTCCACCTCTCTCTCTCTCTACCTCTCCCTCTACCTCTCTACCATCTCCTTCTACCTCTCTAACTCTCTACCTATCTCTCTACCTCTCTCTCTCTCTCCCTCTCTCTCTCTCCCTCTACCTCTCTCTCTACCTCTCTCCACCTCTCTACCTTTCTCTCTCTACCTCTCTCTCTACCTCTCTCTCTCTCTCTCTACCTCACTACCTCTCTACCATCTCCTTCTACCTCTCTAACTCTCTACCTCTCTCTACCATCTCCTTCTTCCTCTCTAACTCTCTACCTGTCTCTCTCTACCTGTCTCTCTCTACCTGTCTCTCTCTACCTCTCTCTCTACCTCTCTCTCTACCTGTCTCTCTCTACCTCTCTCCCTCTCTCGCTCTACCTCTCTCTCTCTACCTCTCTCCCTCTCCCTCTCTACCTCTCTCTCTCTACCTCTCTCTCTCTACACCCCTCTCTCTCTCTACCTCTCTCTCTACCTCACTGCCACTCTACCTCTCCCTCTACCCCTCTAACTCTCTACCTCTCCCTCTCTCCACCTCTCTAACTCTCTCTCTCTCTACCTCTCTCTCTCTCCACCTCTCTCTCTACCTCACTACCACTCTACCATCTCCTTCTACCTCTCTAACTCTCTACCTGTCTCTCTCTACCTCTCCCTCTCTCCCTCTCTCTCTCTCCCTCTCTCTCTCTTCCTCTCTCTCTCTCCCCCTCTACCTCTCTCTACCTACCTCTCTCTCTACCTCTCTCTCTCTACCTCTCTCTCTACTCTCTCTCTACCTCACTGCCACTCTACCTCTCCCTCTACCCCTCTATCTCTCTACCTCTCTCTCTCTACCTCTCTCTACCTCACTACCACTCTACCATCTCCTTCTACCTCTCTAACTCTCTACCTGTCTCTCTCTACCTCTCTCTCTCTCCCTCTCCCTCTCCCTCTCTACCTCTCTCTCTACCTCACTACCACTCTACCATCTCCTTCTACCTCTCTAACTCTCTACCTGTCTCTCTCTACCTCTCTCTCTACCTCTCTCTCTCTATCTCACTGCCACTCTACTTCTCCCTCTAACTCTCTACCTCTCCCTCTCTCCACCTCTCTAACTCTCTCTCTACCTCTCTCTCTCTCTCTCTACCTCACTACCACTCTACTATCTCCTTCTACCTCTCTAACTCTCTACCTGTCTCTCTCTACCTCTCTCTCTACCTCTCTCTCTACTCTCTCCCTCTCTCTCTACCTCTCTCCCTCTCTCTACCTCTACCTCTCTCTCTTTCTACCTCTCCATCTCTACCTCTCTCTCTCTCTCCCTCTCCCTCCCTCTCCCTCTCTCCCTCTCTCTCTACCTCTCTACCTCTCTACCTCTCTCTCTCTCTCTCTCTCTCTCTCTCTCTCTGCCTCTCTCTCTCTACCTCTCTACCTCTCTCTCTCTCTACCTCTCTCTCTCTACCTCTCTACCATCTCCTTCTACCTCTCTACCATTTCCTTCTACCTCTCTAACTCTCTACCTCTCCCTCTATCTCTCTCTACCTCTCTCTACCTCTCTCTCTACCTCTCTCTCTCTCTACCTCTCTCTACCTCTCTACCACTCTCTACCTCTCTCTCTCTACCCCTCTCTCTCTCTACCTCTCTCTCTCTACCCCTCTCTCTCTCTACCTCTCGCTCTACCTCTGCCTCTCTCCACCTCTCTAACTCTCTCTCTCTACCTCTCTCTCTCTACCTCTCTCTACCTCACTACCACTCTACCATCTCCTTCTACCTCTCTAACTCTCTACCTCTCTCTCTACCTCACTGCCGCTCTACCTCTCCCTCTACCCCTCTAACTCTCTACCTCTCTCTCTACCTCTCCCTCTCTCCACCTCTCTAACTCTCTCTCTCTACCTCTCTACCATCTCCTCTCTAACTCTCTACCTGTCTCTCTCTACCTCTCTCTCTACCTCTCCCCACCTCTCTAACTCTCTCTCTCTCTCTCTACCTCTCTACCTCTCTCTACCTCTCTACCTCACTACCTCTCTACCATCTTCTTCTACCTCTCTAACTCTCTACCTATCTCTCTACCATCTCCTACTACCTCTCTCACTCTCTACCTGTCTCTCTCTACCTCTCTCTCTACCTCTACCTCTCTCTCTACCTCTACCTCTCTCTCTACCTCTCCCTCTCTCTCTACCTCTCCCTCTCCCTCTCTCTCTCCCTCTCCCTCTCTCCCTCTCTCTCTCTCTCTCCCTCTCTACCTCTCTCTCTCTCTCCCTCTCTCTCTACCTCTCGCTCTCTACCTCTCGCTCTCTACCTCTCTCTCTACCTCACTGCCTCTCTACCTCTCCCTCTACCCCTCTATCGCTCTACCTCTCCCTCTCTCCCACCTCTCTAACTCTCTCTCTACCTCTCTCTACCTCACTACCACTCTACCATCTCCTTCTAACTCTCTAACTCTCTACCTGTCTCTCTCTACCTCTCCCTCTACCTCTCTCTCTACCTCTCCCTCTACCTCTCTCTCTCTACCTCTCTCTCTCTACCTCTCTCTCTCTACCTCTCTCTCTCTCTCTCTACCTCTCTCTCTCTCTCTCTCTACCTCTCTCTCTCTCTACCTCTCTCTACCTCTCTCTACCTCTCTCTCTCTACCTCACTGCCACTCTACCTCTCCCTCTACCCCTCTAACTCTCTACCTCTCTCTACCTCTCCCTCTCTCCACCTCTCTAACTCTCTCTCTCTACCTCTCTACCTCTCCCTCTCTACCTCTCTCTACCTCTCTACCATCTCCTTCTACCTCTCTAACTCTCTACCTGTCTCTCTCTACCTCTCTCTCCCTCTACCTCTCTCTCTACCTCTCTCCCTCTCTCTTTCTACCTCTCCATCTCTACCCCTCTCTCTCTCTCTCTCTCTCTCCCTCTCTCTCTCCCTCACTCTCTCTCTCTCTCTCTCTCTCTCTCTCTCTCTCCCTCTCTCTCTCCCTCTCTCTCTCTCTCTCTCTCTCTCTACCTCTCTCTCTCTACCTCTCTCTCTCTACCTCTCTCTCTACCTCTCTCTCTACCTCTCTCTCTACCTCTCTCTACCTCTACCTCTCTACCATCTCCTTCTACCTCTCTACCATCTCCTTCTACCTCTCTACCATCTCCTTCTACCTCTGTAACTCTCTACCTCTCTCTCTACCTCTCTATCTCTACCTCTCTCTCTACCTCTTTCTCTACCTCTCTCTACCTCTCTCTCTACCTCTCTCTCTACCTCTCCCTCTATCTCTCTCTACCTCTCTCTCTACCTCTCTCTACCTCTCTCTCTACCTCGCTCTACCTCTCTCTACCTCTACCTCTCTCTCTACCACTCTCTACCTCTACCTCTCTACATCTCTTTCTCTACCTCTACCTCTCTACCTCTCTCTACCTCTCTACCGCTCTCTCTACCTCTCTACCGCTCTCTCTACCTCTCTCTCTACCTCTCTATCTACCCCTCTCTCTCTACCTCTCTCTACCTCTGTCCACCTCTGTCCACCTCTGTCCACCTCTCTACCTCTGTCCACCTCTCTACCTCTCTCTACCTCTGTCCACCTCTCTACCTCTCTCTACCTCTGTCCACCTCTCTACCTCTATACACCTCTCTACCTCTCGCTACCTCTCTCAAATATAGCTACAACGTCTACGTATAATACGGTACACTAAGTGGCAGCCGCAGCCTAAAATCACTTCTTGTCCTTAAAAAAAACCAATCATTACCATATCCAATATATCTCCCCTTTATGACCTTATAAGTATTTACTTCTGCAGCACAATATCCTTTCGTCAACAACATCAAATGTTGCACAGCTAAACACTTATAAGGTCCCAAAGGCGAGACCTATTGGCTATGCCAATGCTTGTTTTATTTAGTGCCTCATAACTCCTTTGTGCCATTTCTGAGCACTGTAAATAATTAGTTGTACATACTTTAGATGTAAACTGTTGGAAAGTGAGCAATAAAAAATGACAGGCAGGTGACAACATGTATGGGTGAGCATAGAGAGCAGATGGTTGCAAGTTGCGCGCTGTTAAGGAAACAGTTCCTCAAAGACAGGTCCTCCTTCCTTATGATGTGAACTAGTGAAGGGATCATAGATGGGAGTTGTATTCTTTACCATAGGATGAAGTAGCCACATCCTAGAAACTGAACGTTGTAGGTCCTCCTTTTGTGAAATGTTCCAAACATTTAGAGGGCTTTGTCTTGTCTTGGTCAATTGATAGTGTACTTTGACATGGGATTGAGGTCTAAATTCAGTGGCAGTGTTTTACTAAATGTTATCTTCAATATTAGCTAACCCTAACGGACAATCCAAGTCTAATAAAGTATCCCACACCACAGGGCATACGTCATTTATGAGTTGTAATTACTCAGATCACTATGACAAAAAGAAGGATGAGAAGAGGTGTGAAAAGTAGAAGGTACTTGAATTCCATATGTTGGAAACCTAGATCATTGTCTGCCTCCTTCCCACTCTGTGTCTGTTTCTGTGAAAGATGTATTTTATCCAGCAGTAGATGAACTTTAAACACTTTGATCCCCAGAAGCAGCAAGCGGCAAAGAGAACCAGATGTTTCTGGGAGAAATTGAGCTATTTTGCAAAACAGCATCAAATGACTGGTTCCTGATTTACTTGCTTAGGAAGCTGGCAAACCAATACGGAATGGAGTTTGTTCAAAAGCTCTCCAGAGATGGTCTCTATCACTGGGTGTTCCCTGCAGAAATCATTGAGCAACAGGTAACTTAAATGCAGTGTATTATTTGCAATACGTGTAGTTCTTTTAGTCACCTCTAGAGATCATAAGTCTCTGAGTTGTTTTTTTTCTCTTCTGTGCTGACCTGAGTGATTCTTTGTTTGTTGTAGAGAGACCAGACCTGCAAAATCGATCTGTTTCTGGTGTATGGTGAAGGGTACAGGATCCTTAGAGATGCTCTGGGCACCACACTCATTGAATGCCAGACAGAAAGCATTACAGCAGCTCAGAAGGTACCTATATGACCAGTTTAATTGCCTTGGAATTAGTAAGCATTTCGATCCGAAAAATGCATACATGAATAAATGATGGCTTGTATCATGCCTAAACGTCTGTAATATTCGTGCATTTCTGTGAGATCATTGGGAAAGAAACACTTGAAACACACATATGAAACACTGCAGAAAGGAATTGGTAAAGTATTGTAGTTCGGAGACTCTGGCAGACTGTCAAACATCTTTTGAAACAGCCACAGAAAGGATATGTTTATGCCAGTCATCAGAAGCCACTTAAGCCTCACGAAATCACCAGTTTTTAGACCTGAAAATCCTGAGAAAATAATTGTCCCAAGTCTCAATCTTAAGGCATAATGATTTTTTCAACTTTCTTTTGTTGATGCCCATTTGTTGTCGGGTGATTTCCTCATCACCAGGAAGCCAACCTGAACAAGCCTTGGTAGTAATAAAGGAAAACATTAAAAATATAAATAACACCTTAATTAATGTTCATATCAAATTTGGGGGATCCTTATTATACTATTTCGATGTAAGGCATTTGCAGCACTGAGATCTGCTTGCAGTCAGTCCTGTTGATTATAAGGCCACCTGGGGTAGGATGTACCAAACCAACCAACCACCTATCTCTCTCTCTCTCCTTTCTCTCTCTTTTTCTTTAGGAATGCAGCATGGCCAAGACTGTGCAGGCTGTCTACCTGCTCCTCGCTCTTTTCAGAGAGGTTACAGTGCTGTACGGGTCCCAGAATACCAATCTGCACCCCAAACCTGCAGTAAGTGTTCCACAGCCATCCTGGAGCTCTATACAGACCACAAGTTTGTTTTATTTCTACTTTACAGTTTTGTTTGAACTCGCAGGCAATTTCTCACTCTTTTGAGGATTTTGTTTGGCTTCATTCACATTTCTTAGCTGCAGTCCACATGAATGAGTATTGCAAATTCAATTCATAAAGAGATTTAGTGATCAATAAAGATCTGACAAAATTTGAAGAATATGTAGTAAGAAGGCATTGTTTGGACTGTGCCAGAGGCATTTTAAAGCCCCAGCTCTGTTGTTTCACCATAATTGACACAAATGAAACTATTAATCAAAGGGGTTTTCTCTATTTTGTTTGTCATGATCCGGCTTTTGATGAGTATTCTTAATCCCTTCAACCTGCTGCTAGAACAGAGCAGGTATACTGTAAAGCCTACTTGGTCTTTGGACCTCTGGTCCCTGTGATAGGAAGCCTGCGGAACACTGAACTTTCCATGATTCAGTATTTGAATAAAACCAATAGATGCATGTAGTAATAATTAGCCCAGGCACCTCAAATTATTATAAAATAAATTGTATTATAAATGAATTGTATATGTACATGCATCTGAAAATGTGTGTGTGCGCACGCAAGGTCACAGCTGTGACCGAAACACGTATTGGCAGACGAGCAAAAAATGAAATAAACGTACAATTGAAGATCGTTGATTGTCTGCGCCTGGTCCCTTGGAGTATGTGTGGAGTAAAACGGAAGTCAACTATATATATATATATATATATATATGTATATATATATATATATATATATATATATAAAATACATCAAGATATATAGATTATTTTCTACAGGATTGGGTCAAAAGTTGCCTACCTATTTGCAAGATACTTCAGATTTTCTACGGAAGATAAATGAAATGGCTTGGAGTTCCGATTTGCTGTTGATAACCATGGATGTAACTTCACTATATACATCCATTCGGCATCAAGATGGTATCAAAGCAATCATGCATTATTTAAATCGTAGACCTGCATACTTATATATGCATAATAAGATGTTGATTGAGATGGTCACAACTTGTTTGGAACAGAATTTTTTTCTTTTTGAGAACCAAATATACCAGCAGACCAGGGGAGTTGCTATGGGGGCCTGCTTTTCTCCCAGTTATGCTTGTTTGCATATGGGACTGTGGGAAGAGCGGGCCCTCAATGATAAATTCAAAAGTATTTTTGAACAGCATGTGGCCCTATGGCTGCGGTATATTGATTACCTGTTTTTTATTTGGAAAGGCTCAGAGTCAAAAGCCCTTAAGTTTATAGAACAGATGAACGATAACAGTCTCAATCTCCACTTTTTGGCTAACATCAGCAAGAAGTTGGTCTATTTTTTAGATGTAGAAGTCTATATTAAAGACGGAAATATAGCCACCAAATTATTCCGCAAACCTACTGCTGGCAATACCTTGCTGCATGCCTCGAGTCAATACCCACGACATTTAATTGAAAGTATCCCCTATGGGGAGATGCTTCGGGTAAAACGTATCTGCAGCAGCGAGGAGGAGTGCCATGCAGCACAATTGGCAAGTAAGTTATGTTTTTTGGAAAGGGGCTATTCATCAGCTACTGTAGACAGGGCTATCAATAAAACGATGCCAATTACCAGAACACAGGCCCTTAAAATTAATACCAAGCAACAAGTTCCAATTACAAACCAAATGGATCAATCCTGTAGAATTATTCTAACCTATAGTAGACAACATCAATCTCTTAGGAGGATATTCAACAAAAATTGGAACTTGATTCGCAGTGACCCTATAGTGGGTGTACACCAACCGAAGAAACCACAGGTCACGTTTAGAAGGGCCAGATCTATGGGCCAAAGCCTTGTGAGGAACAATCCGGTAACTAGACCTCCTACTAATTGGCTAACTGCTCATAAGGGCTTTACTAAATGCACCATCTGTAAAGCCTGTAAATATGCACAAAACATGACGAGTTTTCCAAGCCCTTTTAAAACAGACCCAATTGTAATTGGTAAAAGACTAACTTGTAAAACCGAGTATGCGGTCTATGTGCTGGAGTGTCCTTGCAATTTAAGATACATAGGCAGTACCAAATTGCCAGTTCATAAAAGGATACTCCAGCACATTAGAGCAATTACCAACAAGGATCAAGCGTACCCGGTGGCCAGACATTTTGAGGAAAGCCATCACAGTAACCTGGCAGATCTGCGATATTATGTCATTGATTCAATTCCCCCGTTAAGAAGGGGAGGCAATCGTGAAGCCCAATTGCGACTCCTTGAAACAAGGTACATATTAGAATTAGACACTAAGATACCCACTGGGCTGAACGCCAGTGAGGATTTGTTTACCTGCTTGTAGGATATTTATCTAGATCACTGTTTCATTTCTTTCATCTTTTTGCCTGTTCAACATCATCATTAATGTTTGTCTTTACCCTGATGCAATAACACAGATGGCAACAGTTTCTCTTGTAATTTTCCTCAATCATCATTGAATCATTCTGTATTTTCCTGTTTTTATCCTAAAAGAATCATTCAAAAATAATTGTATATTTTAAGGCACATAGCACTTTATTGGAACCTTTGGGTCCAAGTGGTGGCACTTTATATATCTCTCACAGCACTTTTAACTTGACTAGCTTTACATGTAATATGTATTCTGCCCACTGGGGCTTCATTGTTTGCACATTGCGTTTATTTGCACAAAGAGGATATCTAGAATCATTATTTTATGAATGATTTTAGTTTAATTCCTTGGTTTTATGTGCTTGAATTTTAACATCAAAGGCTCATTATTTTTCTATTTTCTATTTTAGAATATATGAGTAGGTTTATCAAATGTTTGTGTAGAGGTATAGGTCTCACACAGAACGAATCACAATGTTAAACCAAATAGTGATTTGCTAGAAAACAATATGATACGTGTCTTTTTATGATTTTATTTGAATAGAAGTCACACTAATTGTGAGTTTTTTTATATATATATATATATATATATTTTATGTATATATTTATTCAAAGTCATATTTTAAATTCATGTACTTATGCAAACCAAATCATGCCTTTTTGCACATTTAAGATGTTAGGTCTGACGCTGTGCAATGATGTGTATATCTTTTGAATACCTCTATCTGAAAGAGACACGTTAGTGACAGATTCCCTACCTTAGAATATCCCCAGGCGTCAGGCTGGATCCGGAAAGTTTTTTGCGTAGCAGTACCCTTGCGCGTCGGTAGGCGGCGTCGTGCGGCTCCGCGTCCGTCGTCGGCGTCGTGATCGCCGGGATGACGTCGCGGGCAGTACTTAGGCGCCGCCCCTGCGCGCTGACGTCAGTTCTTCTTTTTCCGCGCCAGCAAGCGCAGATCCGGGAAGAGCAGTGCCCTGGTCATTTTTTGACCATACTTTTTGGTGAATTTTTTCACTGTTTTTCTATCAAGGTGTCGTAGGGATGCCCGGTTTCAAACGTTGCGGCGCCTGTGCTCGGATGATGTCCGTCACCGACCCGCATTGGGAGTGTCTCTTCTGCCTCGGCCGAGGCCACGACACGGAGTCTTGTACCGACTGCCAGGCCCTCAACCCGAAAGCTTTGCGAGAGCGGTCTCGAAAGCTCCTCGAGGCCCGGCATTCGGCTCCGCGGAGCCCCGGTCGCGTGAGAGGTCCAGGGGTCGATCGCGGAGTCCACACCGGTCGTCGGCATCGAAGTCTTCTTCGTCCGGCAAGTCAAAACACAAAAAGTCCAAAAAGCATCATCGCTCTAGGACTTCGCCTCGCCGGTCTCGCGACTCGGCTGAGGCCCCTCCCGGCACCGTCCCCGTGGCCCCGGACATGCCTGTGGAGTCGCCCCGCCATACCCGCCCTTCCCGGGTTCGGGGCGGATCCGGCCAAAGTGCAGGAATTCCTGTCGGCCATGGCCCGCCTCTTCGGGCCTCCAGGCCCCTCCGGTGCGCCTTCGGGCCCCGCGGGCCCTGATGGGGTTGCTCCGGCGTCGCCGACGGCTCTGGCCCCGGCGTCGCCCGTGCCTCCAGCCTCGATCCCGGCTTCGGCCCCGGCCTCGATCCCGGCTCCACATCCCCCATCGACGCCGGTCGACCTAACGACACCTCCGCCGGCGCCGATGTCTCCGGTGCCGTTCTCGACGCCGCCTGGGGCTCCGAGCGGCGTCGTTCCCCAGTTCCTTCCGGCTCCGGACCGACGTCGCTCGACGCCGGTTCCGGCGCCGATGAGACCTTGGGTCCCAAATGTCCCTCCTCCCCCTTATTTTGAACCTGAGGAGGACTGGGAGGGGTCTGATGACCCTCTGACACAACAGTGTCAGTACGATGAGGACTGGACAGAGGGTCTAGGGGATGCTAGTGGTCTAGATACTTCCCTGACACTGGCATGCTGTCTCCTCCCGTGGCTACGGAGGAGGGAGCCAATTTTGCAACGGTGTTGCGTAGGGCAGCTGGAGCCTTACATCTCCAACTCCCTGCTGTGGCGGTCAAGGTTAATCTCTTGACAGAGGTGCTTCAGCCGGCAGCCTCCTCTTCGGAGACTGTGCTGCCGTTTAACGACGCCTCACTGACGTTCTTTTGGGCGCCTGGTCCAAGCCCAACACAGGGGCTCCTGTGGATAGGAACGTGTCCCGACGCCATCGCCCAGCTCCGGGCGACCCCTGTTTCTCTCTGTCCACCCCACCCCTGAGAGCTTGGTTGTCCAAACCTCCGCTTCCCAAACCGCCTTCCCTACCGCCCCTCCGGATAGGGAATCCAAACGCCTGGATCAATTTGGGAAGAAGGGTTTTTCTTCCTCCAGTGCTGGCTTGCGGTCCGTCAACACCGCTTGCCTTTTGGGCCGATATACCCACTCCTTGTGGGATTCGGTGGCGGATGTTTTGCCCCAGTGTTCTGAGGAGGTCCAGACACTGCTTTCCCGCGCCATTGCGGAAGGAAGGGATGCGGCCAAATATACAATTCGATGTGGCCTTGATACCGCCGACTCGCTGGGCAGGTCTATTGCAACGACGGTGGCGCTACGACGCCACGCCTGGCTGAGAACCACTGGTTTTTCAGGGGATGTCCAGAATACTCTCATGGACATGCCCTTTGATGGAGTCGGTCTTTTTGGGTCCAAAGCAGACCATGCGTTGGAGCGCTTTAAGGACTCACGGGCTACTGCAAAGTCCCTGGGCCTTTCTGCTACACGCCCTCCGCTGACTTCTGCTTTTCGCCCCTATCGTGGCCACAGTAGGGGCGCCCCTTCACGTCAGCAGCCCAGCCACCGGCCCGCGCAGCAGGCGTCTTCGCGTGGCCGAGGACGTGGATTCCGCCGTGGCGGATCGGGCAACCAGCGTGCGGGTCAGGCCACCACCTCCAACCCGTCCGCGGCCTCCAAACCCTCCTAGTCCCTCCTTTCAGGTGCACAGCACGCCAGTTAGGGGGCAGGGTCCGCCATCACCTTCCCCACTGGCGTACCATCACCTCGGACAGGTGGGTCTTGGACATTGTCCGAAGGGGCTACTCCCTCCCCTTCGAGTCCACCCCCAGCCATGCCACCTCAATTCCACCGCATGTCAGGGGATCACTTGGTACTTCTGCAGAAGGAAGTCACGGCCCTCTTGGCCAAGAGGGCCATCGAGCATGTTCCGGCCCCAGAAGTAGGGCGTGGTTGCTACTCCCACTACTTCCTGGTGCCCAAAAAGGACAAGGAGGACATGCGTCCTATCTTGGACCTCCGGAACGTCAATCGCTTCCTCCGGAAGGAGAAGTTCAAGATGCTCACCCTAGCTCAGGTCTTGACTGCCCTCGACCCTGGAGACTGGTTGGTAGCGTTGGACTTGCAGGACGCATATTTCCACATCCCCGTCCTGCCGGCGTTACCTTCGGTTCACGGTAGGCCCCGAGCATTTTCAGTTCACCGTGCTCCCCTTTGGCCTTACCAGTGCCCCTCGGGTGTTCACGAAAGTGTTGGCGGTGGTCGCAGCTCATCTGCGCCGGGCAGGGGTTTCAGTCTTCCCCTACCTCGACGACTGGCTGCTGAAGGCGGGCTCGTCCCAGGCAGTCGTCTCCCACCTCCAGACTACGGCTGAACTCCTGCACTCGCTGGGGTTCTCCATCAATGTGCCGAAGTCGCATCTGATTCCCTCTCCACAGCTCCTTTTCATCGGAGCAGTTCTGGACACGACGCAGTTTCGGGCCTATCCTCCCGAACGGCGAGTCCGGGATATTCAGGCTATGATTCCCATCTTTCAGTCTTTATCCTGGGTTTCGGTACGGATGACCCCGAGGCTGCTGGGCCTCATGGCCTCCTGCATCCTGCTGGTCGATCATGCCAGATGGCATATGCGGGCTCTGCAGTGGGACCTGAAGTTCCAGTGGGCGCAGCACCAGGGCAACCTGTCCGATCACGTCCAGATCTCGGAGGGGACTGCAAAACAGTTGCAGTGGTGGCTCTCGAACCGGCAATGGGTCATGGGCAGATCCCTCTCCCTTCCCCAGCCAGAGCACACAGTTGTGACGGACGCGTCCCTTCTGGGATGGGGCGGTCACATGGGAGAGGCGGAGATCAGAGGCCTCTGGTCTCCGGCGGAGTCCCGGCTCCATAGCAACCTTTTGGAGCTCCGGGCGATCCGACTTGCACTCAAGGCATTCCTTCCCTCTGTCAAAGGGAAGGTAGTGCAGGTGTTCACAGACAACACCACCGCCATGTGGTACTGCAACAAACAGGGCGGGGTGGGGTCGTAGACCCTTTGTCAGGAGGCTCTGCGCCTCTGGACATGGCTGGAACATCAGGGCATGTTCCTGATGGTTCAACACCTGGCAGGTTCCCTGAACGCCAGGGCGGACGAACTCAGCCGCAGGTGCATGATGGATCACGAATGGCGTCTTCACTCGGAAGTGGCGCAAGGACTCTTTCTACAGTGGGGAGAGCCTTGGTTAGATCTATTCGCCACCGAAGAGAACGCGCAATGTCATCAGTTCTGCGCGTTGGAATTTCCAAGGCGGCACTCGCTCGGCGACGCTTTTCGTCGCGAGTGGAGTTGCGGTCTGTTGTACGCCTTTCCGCCTATACCACTTCTACCCAGAGTGTTGAAGAAGATTCGGCGCGACCGGGCCCAAGTCATTCTTGTGGCTCCGGACTGGGCTCGAAGAGTTTGGTATCCCGAGCTACTCAGTATGAGCGTCGATCCCCCGATCCGTCTGCCTCTTCGGGAGGATCTTCTGTCGCAGCAGCAGGGGACGGTCCTCCACCCGAACCTGTCCAGCCTCCACCTGCTTGCGTGGAGATTGAGCGGCGGCAGTTGATTCCTTTCGACTTGCCTCCCGAAGTTTGTGATGCGATTCTGGCAGCCAGGCGTCCCTCCACTAAGGTGGTATACGCCTGCAGGTGGAACAAGTTTGTGGCATGGTGCACAGCAAAGGCTGTGAATCCCCTCTCTGCCCCTCTTTCTGAGGTTCTTCTGTTCCTTCTTTCTCTGGGCCAACAGGGTTCTGCCCTGGGTACCATCAAGGGCTATCTTTGTGCCATTTCGGCCTTCCTCAGGCTTCCTGATCAGTCCTCCCTTTTCAAGTCCCCTGTTAACAGGTTTCTAAAAGGCATTACACACCTCTTCCCTCCTGTTCCGTTTGTGATGCCTCAGTGGGACTTGAACTTGGTTCTTACCTTTCTCATGTGCGCTCCCTTTGAGCCTCTACATAACTGTCCTCTTCGTCTTCTGACTCTGAAGACAGCCTTTCTGGTGGCCATCACCTCCGCTCGGCGGGTGAGTGAACTCCAGGCTCTATCATGCAAACCTCCCTTTCTGTCTGTCCATCCAGACAAGGTTGTTCTTAGGACGCGTCCGTTCTTCTTGCCAAAGGTGGTTACTGCCTTCCACATTGGGCAGACCATCACTTTGCCCACCTTCTTTCCGCCTCCTTCCAGAGAGGAAGAGAGGCTCCACCGTCTGGACCCAAAACGTGCGCTTTCTTTTTATATCAACCGCACACAACACTTCCGGGTGGATGACCAGCTCTTTGTTTGCTACGTGGGCGCCAAAAAAGGTCGGGCGGTGCACAAGAGAACCATCTCCCGCTGGGTAACCTTGTGTATCAAAGCCTGCTATTCTTTTGCTAAGAAGGAGCCTCCTGTTGGGCTGCGTGCCCATTCCACCAGGGCAACGGCTGCTACCACGGCTTTAGGCCGCGGTGTTCCGCTGCAGGATATCTGTCAGGCAGCTACGTGGGCCTCGCTGCACACATTTACAAAGCATTACTGCCTTGACACTCAGGTCCGGAGGGACGGCTTCTTTGGCCGTTCTGTCCTCCGGGACTTCCTTGTCTGATCTTTGTTCGCAGACCCACCACCGGGGTTGGTATTGCTGGGGTATCTATTCTAAGGTAAGGAATCTGTCACTAACGTGTCTCTTTCAGATGCACAAGTTACTAACTTGTGTAACGATATATCTGTAAGAGACAGTAGTTAGTGACAGATTCCTTACCGCCCACCCATCCTCCCCGTTCTGCGAACTGATTTCTAGGGTTAAGGACATCCCTTTCAGGGCCCTAGTATTTTTCAGACACCTATGTCAGCTTCTTGCATGGCTCTGCGTTCCTGGCGCGGAAAGTCGTGTACAGAACTGACGTCAGCGCGCAGGGGCGGCGTCTAAGTACTGCCCGCGACGTCATCCCGGCGATCACAACGCCGAAGACGGACGCGGAGCCGCACGACGCCGCCTACCGACGCTCAAGGGTACTGCTACGCAAAAACTTTCCGGATCCAGCCTGACGCCTGGGGATATTCTAAGGTAAGGAATCTGTCACTAACTACTGTCTCTTACAGATATATCTTTACACAAGTTAGTAACTTGTGCAACTGGTACATAGACCTACAATATGCCAGTGGATTTGACATCTCAACTGATACTGGATCCCAAAGGTGCCCGCAACAGAAAACAAAGTACATCCTTTGCAACAGGCATTAGGAGAGCTTTTGACATCCTTGACATCCACTCCACACTGTGGAGGCAAAAACAAATGTTCTTACTGAGGTCCTTAAGCTTGGCCAGATCTTCTTCTACCCTTCAATGAGAACCTCACGGCTACTCTAGGGACATGTGGGTGAAGCCATGTTCAGTCCCTCCTGTCAATCGCCAGGTCACACACCGCCATAGATCGATGCCAGGTGACCCTGAATCTGTATCCCAACATCCAACTCCTGAGAGTTTAGTGTTGCAGGCATTCGCCAACAGAGAGGATCCTAATGCCTTTTGGATTACTCCTTCCTACAGAGAATCCAAACTTATGGAAACTTTTGGCATGAGAGTGTTTGCATCGGTCTGCTTTGCCTTGAGGTCCATCAGGGCCAGCAGCATCCTAGGGCGTTACACCGAAGCACTCAGGAACATAGCTGATGAGATTTTACCGGTGGTCACTGAAGATTTGCAGGCTTCCCAGTCTCAAACCATTTAGGATGGCCTGGATGTGGTCACGTTTGCCATCCGCTTGGGCCTAGGCACCACTGATTGTCTACAAGGGCTAATGGACTAAGCGTGGTGCTCTGGCGCCATGCATAGATGAGATCTACAGGCTTCTCCGGGGGCATCCAGACCTCCCTAATGACATCCCCTTTGATGGTTCTTGTCTGCTTGGTGAAGTGGCAGACACTGCCCTAGGGCGTTTTGAAGAGAGACGAGCCACAGCAAACTCTTTGGGCTTCTGCACCAGTCTGGTAATCCCATTCAAGGATATGCCAGGGGCTTGGTATATCGACTCTGCCAGGCCCCGCGACCTGCACATCAGGCCTCCTAGCCCTTCCAGAGTCAGGGCCATGGGCCCAACATACAACAACCAGACCAACAGTGGCAGCATACGTCTCAATCCTCTGCCGCGCCGACAACAACTTCAGAACCTCTTTCAATCAATCAATCAATCAATCAATCACAAGATTTGTAAAGCGCACTACTTACCCGCGAGGGTCTCAAGGCGCTGAGGGAGAGGAGGGGGGGTGTTGCCGCTACTGGTCGAATAGCCAGGTCTTGAGTCGTCTCCTGAAGGTCAGCAGGTCTTGTGTCTGTCGTAGGTTGAGGGGAAGGGTGTTCCAGATCTTGGCGGCGCGGTGAGAGAAGGATCTGCCTCCGGTGGTGGTTCTCCGGATGCGCGGGACGGTGGCCAGGGAGAGGTCGGCGGAGCGGAGCTGACGGTTGGGAACGTAGAAGGAGAGTCGACTGTTGAGGTAGGCCGGGCCGGTTTTGTGGAGTGCCTTGTGTGCGTGGATCAGGAGCTTGAAGGAGATTCTCTTGTCGACGGGGAGCCAGTGCAGGTTTTTCAGGTGGAGGGTAATGTGGCTGTGGCGTGGAATGTCGAGGATCAGGCGTGCAGAGGCGTTTTGGATTCTTTGCAGTCGTTTGATGAGCTTGGTCGGGGCTCCTGCGTAGAGGGCGTTTCCGTAGTCGAGTCTGCTGCTGACGAGGGCCTTGGGTGACTGTTCTTCTCGTGTCTGTCGGGATCCACCTGTAGATCTTGCGGAGCATGCGGAGGGTGTTGAAGCAGGAGGAGGAGACTGCGTTGACTTGCTTGGTCATGGTGAGCGTTGAGTCGAGGATGACTCCCAGGTTGCGTGCGTGGTCGGTTGGTGTCGGGGGTGCCCCTAGTGACGAGGGCCACCAGGAGTCGTCCCAGGCTGATGGGTTGGAGCAGAGGATGAGGATCTCCGTCTTGTCTGTGTTCAGCTTAAGTTGGCTGCACTTCATCCAGTCGGCGACGGCTTTCATTCCTTCGTGGAGGTTGGATTTGGCGGTGAGGGGGTCCTTGGTGAGGGAGAGGATCAGTTGAGTGTCGTCGGCGTAGGAGATTTTGTTGAGGTCGTGCTGTCGGGTGATGCGTGCGAGTGGAGCCATGTAGATGTTGAACAGTGTCGGGCTGAGGGAAGATCCCTGGGGTTCGCCGCAGATGATCTCGGAGGCTGCGGATCGGAATGGGGGGAGGCGGACACTCTGGGTTCTGCCGAAAAGTGTTTAGTGTTGCATTAATGGCATACAGCCATTCACTGAGAAGCAGTGTTAGCCACTTCCTTCAGGGGTGGTAGAGCATCACACCAGACTGGTGGGTTCTTCAGAATATTGAACAGGGTTTCCCCCTACCATTTTGTATCAACCAGCAGCATCTGCCACTTACGTCAGAGCATTTTTTAGAGGAATAACTATCTGTTTTGCACCAGGAGGTGCAGTCTCTTTTGGCCAAAGGATCCATAGATACGTACCAGCCTCAAAAGTGGAGAATGGATGTTATTCCGGCTACTTCTATTTGCCGAAGGAAGATGGAGGCCTTTTATCCTATTTTGGATCTCTGCCCTCATGACGCCTAGCTGTGAAAGGACAAATTCATGATGCTCATTTTGGACCAGGTCCTATCTGCCCTAGATCTGAGAAACCGGGTGATGGCATTGGACCTACAGGACACCCATTTTCACATCGCTGACCTGCAAGCCCACAGACACTACCTGTGGTTCAAGGTGGGCCACAAACAGTTTCAGTTTTGGGCTCACCAGTGTCCCTCGGGTGTTACCAAAAGTGATGGTGGTGGTCACTGCCTATCTTCTTAGGTCAGGGTCCCAGTCTTCCGCTATGTAGACGACTGACTGCTGAAGACAGACTCGCCACAGTCAGTCATGGACCACCTCTAGACAATGGCAAATCTCTTAACAGCTGGGGTTCTCATTCAGCCTGCCGAAGTGGCACCTGACTCCTTCGTAGGGGCTTTCTTTCATCTGAGCCATCCTGGATAAGGTGGGCTTTCTTCATTTGGGCTATTACTCTGATGTTCCAGCTCCTGTCCTGGGTCTCAGTGAGGATGGCTCTGAGGCTTCATGGATTTCTAACCTCTTGCATCCTGCTTGCTGAACATGCCAGATGAAACATGCAATCCCTGCTGTAAGATCTGAAGATTCAGTGGGACCAGCAGTAGGAGACCTGTCAGATTGCATCCAGGTTTTGGAGGAAACTGCAAAAGATCTGCAGTGGTTGCTGCTCAAACACTTTTGAACCAGCGACTGACCCCTCTCCCTTCCCCACACAGAGTTGACTGTGGTGACGGTTTCGTTACTACTGGGTTGAGAAGGCAATCTAGGAGGTGTGGTGATCTGAGGACTATGGTCTCTGATAGAGACCCTCCTCCACATGATTTTACTGCACTTGTATGGAAGGCTTTCTGACTGACCTTCGAAGGGAGGTTACTTCAGCTTCTTATAGACAACACTACCACCATGTGGTACTGCAACAAGCAGGGCAGGGTGGGTCCGGTGCGCAGGAGGCTCTGCACCTCTGGAAGTGGCTGAATAGTCAGGGCAGCTCCCTGATCGTACACCACTTGGTAGGATCTTTAAACACCAGTGTGATCGAACTCAGCCCATGATGCCTAGTTGGTCAAGAATTGCAGTTACACCTGGAGGTGGCACAGGGCGTTTTCCAGCAATGCGGAGAACCCTGGCTTATTGTTTTCTCCACAGCCGGGAAAGCACAATGTCTGATGTGTTTTTGCATGCTGGATTTCCCAAGAAGACACTCTCTGAGAGACACATTCCTCATACAATGGAGCACAAAACTCCTGTATTCCTTCCTGCTGCTACCTTTTCTGCTGTGAGTTCTGAAGATGCCATGAGCCGATGTCATCTTAGTTGCCCAGGATTGGGGCACAAAAGATTGTTACCCGGAACTCCTGTCACATTGCCGATAGGTACATTGTCAACTTCACTAAGTTAGCATAAGCCATGCAGCCATGATGCAGCTTTTGCGCACGTTACTACATGGCTTTGTTTTTGCAAGACTCTGTTTATGCCTTTCACTTGAGAACTGTCTCCTGTGTTCTTTCTCTGCCTGTTCCTGGAGTTTAGTCCTAGCACCTAGACAAAACACACTAATGCAGCTGCTTCTGGAAGCTCGGACTTTGATATTACGGGGATATATGTTTAGGTGACACACACTTGGAGAGGGACCTTTCCAGGGAGAAGAGCAACACACACCTACGATGTAGAAATACTATCTATTGTCTAAGGTATGGGGTCTGCTGACAAAGCCCAGAGATCTTCTATTATATAATAATACTTCTTCTTACCAAGGGGAGGGAGGTTAGGCACTATAGTCCTTTCTCCATTGTCTTTATATGATGACATCTCCCTTTATGATGTATGGCCTAGCTGCAATGCAAACTGTATTCATATTATGGATTTTTCTGCTTGTTGTGGCATGTATAATGCATGTTAGAGCACATTAGTTAAAATAAACATTTTAAACTATATTCGTGTCTCAGTCAGATCTTATTGTGGACAGGTACGAGAGTGTGAGCGAAAAGGTGTGTCTGGTTACCGTGATTCCTGAGAGATCTGGGAGTGTTGTGTTCTGGGGTGTCTAATCATTTGCTTCTCTGTGAGTGGGTAGGAGAGCGAGTGAGACACTATAGCTAGTCGGTCCTGTCCTCGTGGGCGGGCACTAAGGTGGTAGGAAAGCACAGTCCCTAAACACCGAGGTCCCATAATCCTGCGCATAGTTCTGTGTATGTGCAGAATCCCTGCAACATGGTGCCACCAACGTTTGGTCTGGTACTTATTCACAAGACCCCTGAGTAGCCCTTGTGCTTGTCCACAATACCCTCTCACCTGTTTCGGAGACGTCCGTGGTGCGGGGGGGTTTACCTCCTATATTTGAGATGGTGTAGGTTTTTCAAGGTTTAGTTTTATTTGTTCTTGACCCGGGGTTGCGCTACCGTTTTTCTTGCTTACATTACAGTGTCTATAATGGCAATTAACACTGCTGCGCCTAACCGTGCCGCGGTTACTGCGCACTTGACTCACCATGGGGTCCGAATTGCTGGAGCGGATTTTATATTTGTCATAGAGGCGGATGCTGCTTTCCACTTCAAAGTTTTTTATTCCTGGGTTAAGTTTCCAGCTGTTGATGGAAACAATAATTTCTTTCATGATTATGAACGTGGTGTGGTTCCACAAATATACCATCCGTATTGTTTACTTGAACTTCCGTTGTCAGCTTGGGAGAATACCATATGGTTTCATGTCGCCCTTCCACACCCTGTTTCAGTGGTCCGTCTTGGCCCTTTATCGGTTGACGGGGCCACATGGCCCGTTTTGGCAGGATTTACACCTCATCCAAATTATCTTAGTGTTACACACGTAGCTTCGCATATGGCACATATCTATGATTTATATTCACAGAACTGTCATTCAATATATGTCTTTTAATATACCAGCGGCTCCGGCTGGTGCCGCTCAGCCACCTGGACATGGTGGCGTGGTTATTAGTCCTATCATGATTAATTCAGTGATGGGGAAACATCCTCAGAATAGGGATGATTTCTCTTTCTGGTTGGCCGAAAATTTTGAGCAACTCAAAGCTGTTTTTCCACATACTTCTCCTGTGGATAAACACAGGATCCTCACAATGAGTTTACTGAAAGGGCTTATTCCCAATTTGGCTGATTGCACCACTTGGGGGAAGGTGTTTGCACTGGTTTATTCGCTATGTTTTGGCACCCCCTCTATGACCGTGCTTCCAACTGTTCTCAAAAAGGTTCAGGATGAACATGGATCAGAGCTGCTCTGGAGTTAGGGATGCGATTATTTGGCATGTTCCCTATTGTCTCTGACATGATTCTTGCTAATATCAAAGGGGAAGCAGTTAGCTTACAAGTACGTCAGCGCTTAGTCAGTGCCTGATGTGGATCAACAACGTGAATTGCCGAAGATTATTGCGTACGTAAATAAATCCTTGGGACGCAATAATCTAAGAATTGGACCTTTTACTCAGACACAGACTAAACCCCCTCCTTATAAGGAGGGGCATCCAGTCTTTCCTAAAAAGGCTTGGAATAGAAATCAGCAGCAGCAACAACAGAAGCACGGTTTGCGTGCAGGTTTTCCGACACCTGAACGTAGATATGATTTGCGTGACCGCTCTAAAATTCAAACACCAGAGAGGTTTCAATTCCCTGATCCTCGTTCTCCTCAGGAATCATCGGATCAACAGTTCGGTGGGGGAGAGCGACAGGATCGCAGACAAGGTGAGTCCGCGCAGACACGACATGACCCGCAGTGCCAGTTTGATGTAAAAACCAAACAGGAGGGACCACCTCAGTTCCGTGCTCCTTTTCAGAAGAAGAAAGTAGCTGCACTGACTGCAAAGTATGCCTCAGACAGTGAGAACCCTGCTGCTCGATTGGAGATGGGCAGTGACACTCCTCAACAGCGCGGCAGAAGTTACCATAGTGCGGGAGGCACTTCATCCTTGTCTGGAGGCGAGAGCAACTGATACTTTCATTGCAGTGGAAACAGCAGATACACCCCCTGATAGGCTTTATAAGAGAGTCCTCCAAATTGAAGGTGATATAAAATGGACAATTAAGGCAGTCTTTTTGGACTACCTTACTTCCTCATATGACATTTTGTTGGCGGAAGCGGATTGGCCTCCTCCATTCGTTTTGGCTTCTTACCGGGGGGAGGACATGATACTCCTGAGTTTTTCCCGTTACGTCTCGGAGGAGGTCAAACAAGCTTACGCGTCGGAATGGACATTAGCCCTAGCGCCGGCTGCGTATCGTAATCAGGTGGACTGGGATAGATATTCACAGGCGCATGAAATTCCTTTACAATCTCTGCCACATCCACAAGCGCAATATCCGATCACGCTTGATGAAAAAGCATCCGTAAGTGACATTTTGACCTAACTGGAATATCAGGGTGTGATTGAACCCTGTTTCATCAATGAATAATCCTCTTTTTCCGATATTGAAACCGGACGGTTCATATCGCATAGTTTTGGGTTACAAAAATGTAAACAGTCATGCTTGTACGTTTGCAGTACAGAACACTGCGTTGATAAATAACATAGTTCTTAAGAAGTATAAAACCACTCTGGATATATCCAATGGTTTTCATAGTCACAATTTGTCTTCTGATAGCTGTAACTTAACCGTATTCACCGCAGTCGGCAATCCGAAACGGTTTACGCGCTTGCCTATGGGCTATAAGAATAGCCCTGGGGCTTTTGCAGCGCAGGTTGTCTCTTTTGCACGGCATAGACCCCGATGCTTTCTCATACGTCGATGACATTTACTTCACAGATGACGAATTAATACCGCCTCTTGTGCGTGTGGATTGCATCATTTTGTCTTTTGCCAACTTGGGGTACAAATTTAATTTTGCTAAGTCACACATCGCCTATTTGGCGGTACTCTTCTTGTGTTACGAGCTCAACAATGAAGGTAGGGGGTTAGCCCTTCACTTTTTGGAGAAATGTGCTCAGTTGCAACCTCCTTCCACTCTCAAGAAGTTACAATCTTTGCTGGGTTTTTTGAATTTTGGGAGAACATATATTCCTGATTATGCCCAGCTTATCAAACTGCTTTACGGGTTGATACTACCCCCTTTTTCGTCTTCCAGCTGGCTTCCAGAACATACCACAATTCTTCGGTCTTTGCAGTCTGATCTGCTTGCGACCAACTTCTTGTTAACTCGTGACAATTCTACAAATGTGGTCATATGGATTGTGTCAGGTACAGTAGGTTTCACTTACTTGACGTTCAATGAGGGAGACACAGTCCCCATTGCCTACAAATCACACTTGTACACATCGGCAGAGATGCGCTTTTCCGCCATTGAAAAAATTCTTACGGCTGTCCAGAGGGCGATTCTTAAAGAGCGCTCTCTTGCTCAGGGTAAATTCATTCTTATGGCCTTGCCTGTGCCTGCTCTAGAAGCGGTCACTAAGGCGAGCGTTCCAAATTCTAAAGCTTTACATCCTCGTTGTATTCAATGCGCCAGTTTATTGACATCGGCTGATGTTACTTTTATCTTCGACCCATCGTTACAGACACAGGAGTTCTTACAATATGAACAAGTTCATCATCCTCCGTCATCTTTGCTGCCTCTTGATCGGTACAAATGTATCATTTATACAGACGGTTCTGCTCAACCAGCCGTTGGATCTAAACATGCTTATTGGGCGGCCTGTGCTATTGTAGCAGGCTCTATCGTTGACGGGGATTTTAAGTCTTCCTTGGTGCGCACACAGGCTTTTGGAGACTGTACAGCTCAATTAGCAGAGCTACGTGCTTTAGTGTTGGCTCTGGAATTCGCTGACCCTGATGTACCCACTCTTCTAGTGTGCGATTCCTTTTTCTGTGTGCAATCCTTTAATGACAATTTGTTCTTTTGGTCTCAAAATGATTATCCAGATTCTAAAGGTAGCGCAATAAAGCATAAAACGCTTTGGGTTTCGAGTGGCCGCTCTTAAAGAACGTTTGCCACTCACACAAGTTATCCATACTCTTGGCCATCAGCGTGTGGGAGCATATGCTGTTGGTAATTCTTTGCCTGATGAGGCAGCCAAATCTGCA
Source organism: Calotriton arnoldi (assembly GCA_963921515.1). NCBI lineage: Eukaryota > Metazoa > Chordata > Amphibia > Caudata > Salamandridae > Calotriton > Calotriton arnoldi. Next base: position 4,346,082 of record CAWUFW010000381.1, read on the forward strand.
GTAGCCACATATTCAGTAGCATCAGTAACTAGGTCCATGACTAAAATTGATGATGATATTCTTGCGGCTATAGCTGCGACGAAGGATGGGACGAAGTTCCCACAAGGTTTCCCTTCAAAGTATTCTTATCATTTGTCACCTGAGCAAGTCCCATTTGCTCCGATACCTTCCGTTGGGGATCGACTGATTCCCAACGAGGACAGCAGACTTCCTTTGATCATTGCCGCTCATGAAGGCATGGCTTCTGCACATGCAGGAGTTTCGGCAACAGTGTCAGCGGCGTTATTGATGGCGTGGCTTGTATAGACAGACTCATAATTATGTCCTTTCTTGTGACATTTGTCAACAGATTAAGCCGTCCACAGTTGCATGTCCACCACATATGCAACTTTACATTTCAAATCATCCATTTGGTTGTATTTACCTTGATCACTGCGGTCTTTTGTCGTCAGACACTGCTATTGCTGGCCCATGACCAGGCCTGTTCTGGGGACGGCCGTTTGATGCCTGCGGCAGCACTTGGAGTGTTTGCAGGCTGGAATACTTGTGAGGCTGCACAGCGCCTCTTGCAACGGAGTTTCATCGAATATCATGCAAGTTGCCCAGATATGCTCCTGGAAGCATTGGATTATGAGGAGCACGTATGTTCATTCTAACTGCTCAACTGGATGGCGTCCCTCTTTGCTACAAACGACAGGGATGACCTTTTGGAACTGCTTGCATTCTATGGTGCATATAATCTGGTGAATATTCCAGACTGACCTTAAAACGTTTTTTTTATAAATAAACACACGGAACAACCGTGCATTTTGTGATTATTATAATTCGGCTTTTTTTTTTCTCTGTTGAAGGCGTTTTTGGGCTCTGCTTACTATTGTTTTTCTGTTTTTCTATATGCTACAACCTGGCCAAAGAGAGGGTGTCACGTGGCCGATAGGTACATTGTCGACATCACTAAGTTAGCATGCAGCCATGATGCAGCTTTTGCGCATGTTACTACATGGCTTTGTTTTTGCGAGACTCTGTTTATGCCTTTCACATGAGAATTGTCTGCTGTGTTCGTTCTCTGCCTGTTCCTGGAGTTTAGTCTGAAAATTGTGAGCAAGGTCGATAAACAATGCCCCTTGTTATTCTGTTCTGGTCAGGCCCTAGCACCTAGACAAAACACACTAACGCAGCTGCTGCTGCAAGCTCAGACTTTGATATTACGGGGATACATGTTTAGGTGACATACACTTTGAGAGGGACCTTTCCAGGGAGAAGAGCAACACACACCTACGATGTAGAAATAACATCTATGGTCTAACGTATGGGGTCTGCTGACAAAGCCCAGAGATCTTCTATTATATAATATTACTTCTTCTTACCAAGGGGAGGGAGGTTAGGCACTATAGTCCTTTCTCCATTGTCTTTATATGATGACATCTCCCATCTGAAAGAGACACGTTAGTGACAGATTCCTTACCTTAGAATATCCCCAGGCGTCAGGCTGGATCCGGAAAGTTTTTGCGTAGCAGTACCCTTGCGCGTCGGTAGGCGGCGTCGTGCGGCTCCGCGTCCGTCGTCGGCGTCGTGATCGCCGGGATGACGTCGCGGGCAGTACTTAGACGCCGCCCCTGCGCGCTGACGTCAGTTCTTCTTTTTCCGCGCCAGCAAGCGCAGATCCGGAAAGAGCAGTGCCCTAGTCATTTTTTGACTAACTTTTTGGGTGAATTTTTTCACTGTTTCTTTTTGTATCCGACTCCAAGGTGTCGTTAGGGATGCCCGGCTTTAAGCGTTGCGACGCCTGTGCTCGGATGATGTCCATCACAGACCCGCATCTGGAGTGTCTCTTCTGTCTCGGGCGAGACCACGATACGAAGTCGTGTTCCGACTGCCGGTCCCTCAACCCGAAAGCTTTGCGAGAGCGGTCTCGAAAGCTCTCGAGGCCCGGCAGTCGGCTCCGCGCCACACCAAGCCCCGGTCGCGTGAGAGGTCAAGGGGTCGGTCGCGGAGTCCTCGCCGGTCGTCGGGATCCAAGTCTTCGTCGTCCGGTAAGTCTAAACACAAGAAGTCCAAAAGCATCATCGCTCTAGGACTTCGCCTCGCCGGTCTCGCGACTCGGCTGAGGCCCCTCCCGGCACCGTCCCCGCGGCCCCGGACATGCCTGTGGAGTCGCCCCGCAATACCCGTCCTTCCCGGGTTCGGGGGCGGATCCGGCCCAAATACAGGAATTCCTGTCGGCCATGGCCCGCCTCTTCGGGCCTCAAGGTCCCTCCGTGCGCCTTTCGGGCCCCGCGGGCCCTGATGGGGTTGCCCCGGCGTCGCCGACGACTCCGGTCCTGGCGTCGCTCGTGCCTCCAGCCTCGATCCCGGCTTCGGCCTCGATCCCGGCTCCGGTGGTACCGCAACCCCCATCGACGCCGGTCGACCTGACCACGCTCCGCCGGCGCCGATGTCTCCGGTGCCGCTCCTGACGCCGCCCGGGGCTCAGGGCGGCGTCGTCCCCTGTACTCTCCGGCTCCGGACATGGAGCCGGACCGGCGCCGCCGACGCCGGTTCCGGCGCCGATGAGACCTTGGGTCCCAAATGTCCCTCCTCCTCCTTATTTTGAACCGGAGGAGGACCAGGAGGACTGGGAGGGGTTTGAGGACCCTCTGGCACAACAGTGTCAGTATGATGAGGACTGGGCAGAGGAACTAGGAGATGCCAGTGGTCTAGATACTTCCCCTGACACTGGCATGCTGTCTCCTCCCGTGGCTACGGAGGAGGGAGCCAATTTTGCAACGGTGTTGCGTAGGGCAGCTGGAGCCTTATATCTCCGACTCCCTACTGTGGCGGTCAAGACTAATCTCTTGACAGAAGTGCTTCAGCCGGCAGCCTCCTCCTTGGAGACTGTGCTGCCGTTCAACGATGCACTCACTGACGTTCTTTTGGGCGCCTGGTCCAAGCCCAACACAGGGGCACCTGTGGATAGGAACGTGTCCCGACGCCATCGCCCAGCTCCGGGCGACCCCTTGTTTCTCTCTGTCCACCCCACTCCTGAGAGCTTGGTTGTCCAAGCCTCCGCTTCCCAAACCGCCTTCCCTACCGCCCCTCCGGATAGGGAATCCAACGCCTGGATCAATTTGGGAAGAAGGGTTTTTCTTCCTCCAGTGCTGGCTTGCGGTCCATCAACACCGCTTGTCTTTTGGGCCGATATACCCACTCCCTGTGGGATTCGGTGGCGACTGTTTTGCCCCAGTGTTCTGAGGAGGTCCAGACACTGCTTACCCGCGCCATTGCGGAAGGTAGGGATGCGGCCAAATACACCATACGTTGTGGCCTTGATACCGCCGACTCGCTGGGCAGATCTATTGCAACGACGGTGGCGCTACGTCGCCACGCCTGGCTGAGAACCACTGGTTTTTCGGGTGATGTCCAGAATACACTCATGGACATGCCCTTTGATGGAGTCGGTCTTTTTGGTTCCAAAGCAGACCAAGCGTTGGAGCGTTTTAAGGACTCACAGACTACTGCCAAGTCCCTGGGCCTTTCTACTGCACGCCCTCCGCTAACTTCTGCTTTTCGCCCCTATCGTGGCCACGGAAGGGGCGCCCAGTCACGTCAGCAGCCCAGCCACCGGCCCGCGCAGCAGGCGTCTTCGCGTGGCCGAGGACGTGGATACCGCCGTGGCGGTTCGGGCAACCAGCGTGCGGGTCAGGCCACCACCTCCAACCCGTCCGCGGCCTCCAAGCCCTCCTAGTCCCGCCTTTCAGGTGCACAGCACGCCAGTAGGGGCAGGGTCCGCCATCACCTTCACCACTGGCGTCCCATCACCTCGGACAGGTGGGTCTTGGACATTGTCCGAAGGGGCTACTCCTCCCCTTCAAAACCACCCCCCAGCCATGCCACCTCGATTCCACCGCATGTCAGGGGATCACTTGGTACTTCTGCAGAAGGAAGTCACGGCCCTCTTGGCCAAGAGGGCCATCGAGCATGTTCCGACCCCAGAAGTAGGACGTGGTTGCTACTCCCACTACTTCCTGGTGCCCAAAAGGACAAGGAGGACATGCGTCCTATCTTGGACCTCCGGAACGTCAATCGCTTCCTCCGGAAGGAGAAGTTCAAGATGCTCACCCTAGCTCAGGTCTTGACTGCCCTGGAGACTGGTTGGTAGCGTTGGACTTGCAGGACGCCTATTTCCACATCCTCGCCCTGCCGGCCCACCGGCATTACCTTCGGTTCACGGTAGGCCTCGAGCATTTTCAGTTCACCGTGCTCCCTTTGGCCTTACCAGTGCCCCTCGGGTGTTCACGAAAGTGATGGCGGTGGTCGCAGCTCATCTGCGCCGGGCAGGGGTTTCAGTCTTCCCTACCTCGACGACTGGCTGCTGAAGGCGGGCTCGTCCCAGGCAGTCGTCTCCCACCTCCAGACTACGGCCGAACTCTTGCACTCGCTGGGGTTCTCCATCAATGTGCCGAAGTCGCATCTGATTCCTTCTCCACAGCTCCTTTTCATCGGAGCAGTTCTGGACACGACGCAGTTTCGGGCCTATCCTCCCGAACGGCGAGTCCGGGATATTCAGGCTATGATTCCGATCTTTCAGCCTTTATCCTGGTTTTCGGTACGGATGACCCTGAGGCTGCTGGGCCTCATGGCCTCCTGCATCCTGCTGGTCAATCATGCCAGATGGCATATGCGGGCTCTGCAGTGGGACCTGAAGTTCCAGTGGGCGCAGCACCAGGGCAACCTGTCCGATCACGTCCAGATCTCGGAGGGGACTGCAAAACAGTTGCAGTGGTGGCTCTCGAACCGGCAATGGGTCATGGGCAGATCCCTCTCCCTTCCCCAGCCAGAGCACACAGTTGTGACGGACGCCTCCCTTCTGGGATGGGGCGGTCACATGGGAGAGGCGGAGATCAGAGGCCTCTGGTCTCCGGCGGAGTCCCGGCTCCATATCAACATTCTGGAGCTCCGGGCGATCCGACTTGCACTCAAGGCATTCCTTCCCTCTGTCAAAGGGAAGGTAGTGCAGGTGTTCACAGACAACACCACCGCCATGTGGTACTGCAACAAACAGGGCGGGGTGGGGTCGTGGACCCTCTGTCAGGAGGCTCTGCGCCTCTGGACATGGCTGGAACATCAGGGCATGTTCCTGATGGTTCAACACCTGGCAGGTTCCCTGAACGCCAGGGCGGACGAACTCAGCCACAGGTGCATGATGGATCACGAATGGCGTCTTCACTCGGAAGTGGCGCAAGGACTCTTTCTACAATGGGGAGAGCCTTGGTTAGATCTATTCGCCATCGAAGAGAACGCGCAATGTCATCAGTTCTGCGCGTTGGAATTTCCAAGGCGGCACTCGCTCGGCGACGCTTTCGTCGCGAGTGGAGTTGCGGTCTGTTGTACGCCTTTCCGCCTATACCACTTCTACCCAGAGTGTTGAAGAAGATTCGGCACGACCGGGCCCAAGTCATCCTTGTGGCTCCGGACTGGGCTCGAAGAGTTTGGTATCCCGAGCTACTCAGTATGAGCGTAGATCCCCGATCCGTCTGCCTCTTCGGGAGGATCTTCTGTCGCAGCAGCAGGGGACGGTCCTCCACCCGAACCTGTCCAGTCTACACCTGCTTGCGTGGAGATTGAGCGGCGGCAGTTGATTCCTTTCGACTTGCCTCCCGAAGTTTGTGATGTGATTCTGGCAGCCAGGCGTCCCTCCACTAAGGTGGTATACGCCTGCAGGTGGAACAAATTTGTGGCATGGTGCACAGCAAAGGCTGTGAATCCCCTTTCTGCCCCTCTTTCTGAGGTCCTTCTGTTCCTTCTTTCTCTGGCCCAACAGGGTTCTGCCCTGGGTACCATCAAGGGTTATCTTTGTGCTATCTCGGCCTTCCTCAGGCTCCCTGATCAGCCCTCCCTTTTCAAGTCCCCTGTTGTTAACAGGTTTCTAAAAGGCATTACACACCTCTTCCCTCCTGTTCCGTTTGTGATGCCTCAGTGGGACTTGAACTTGGTTCTTACCTTTTAATGTGCGCTCCCTTTGAGCCTCTACATAACTGTCCTCTTCGTCTTCTGACTCTGAAGACAGCCTTTCTGGTGGCCATCACCTCCGCTCGGCGGGTGAGTGAGCTCCAGGCTCTCTCCTGCAAACCTCCCTTTCTGTCTGTCCATCCAGACAAGGTTGTTCTTAGGACGCGTCCGTCCTTCTTGCCAAAGGTGGTTACTGCCTTCCACATTGGGCAGACCATCACTTTGCCTACCTTCTTTCCGCCTCCGCATCCTTCCAGAGAGGAAGAGAGGCTCCACCGTCTGGACCCAAAACGTGCGCTCTCCTTCTATATCGACCGCACAAAACACTTCCGGGTGGATGACCACCTCTTTGTTGGCTACGTGGGCGCCAAAAGAGGTCGGGCGGTGCACAAACGAACCATCTCCCGCTGGGTTACCTTGTGCATCAAGGCCTGCTATTCTTTGGCTAAGAAGGAGCCTCCTGTTGGGCTGCGTGCCCATTCCACCAGGGCAACGGCTGCTACCACGGCTTTGGGCCGCGGTGTTCCGCTGCCGGTTATCTGTCAGGCAGCTACGTGGGCCTCGCTGCACACGTTTACAAAGCATTACTGCCTTGACAGTCAGGTCCGGAGGGACGGCTTCTTTGGCCGTTCTGTCCTCCAGGACTTCCTTGTCTGATCTTGGTTCGCAGACCCACCACCGGGTTGGTATTGCTGGGGTATCTATTCTAAGGTAAGGAATCTGTCACTAACGTGTCTCTTTCAGATGCACAAGTTACTAACTTGTGTAACGATATATCTGTAAGAGACAGTAGTTAGTGACAGAGTCCTTACCGCCCCACCCATCCTCCCCGTTCTGCGAACTGATTTCTAGGGTTAAGGACATCCCTTTCAGGGCCCTAGTATTTTTCAGACACCTATGTCAGCTTCTTGCATGGCTCTGCGTTCCTGGCGCGGAAAGTCGTGTACAGAACTGACGTCAGCGCGCAGGGGCGGCGTCTAAGTACTGCCCGCGACGTCATCCCGGCGATCACGACGCCGACGACGGACGCGGAGCCGCACGACGCCGCCTACCGACGCGCAAGGGTACTGCTACGCAAAAACTTTCCGGATCCAGCCTGACGCCTGGGGATATTCTAAGGTAAGGAATCTGTCACTAACTACTGTCTCTTACAGATATATCGTTACACAAGTTAGTAACTTGTACTTTATGATGTATGGCCTAGCTGCAATGCTAACTATATTCGTGTTATGCATTTTTCTGCTTGTTGTGGCATGTATACTGCATGTTAGAGCACGTTAGTTAAATTAAACATTTTAAACTATGTTCGTGTCTCAGTCAGATTTTATTGTGGACAGGTACGAGAGTGTGAGCGAAAAGGTGTGTCTGGTTACTGCGATTCCTAAGAGATCTGGGAGTGTTGTGTTCTGGGGTGTCTAATCATTTGCTTCTCCGTGAGTGTGTAGGAGAGCGAGTGAGACACTATAGCTAGTTGGCCCTGGGCTCGTTGGCACTAAGGTGGTAGGAAGGCACAGTCCCTATACAATGAGATCCCATAATCCTGCGCATAGTTCTGTGCATGTGCAGAATCTCTGCAACACTCATTGATCTGGGGATCTGTCCTGCAGTCAAGCCGCGCTTTGGGAAGTACTTCTGTGGCAGAAGAGGAGCAGGGTCTTGCAACTTGGCCTGCACAACTTGCACATCCATGCGTGAAGACTGAGGTGCAGTAGTCCATCTTCTTTGTTCTTGGTAATGTAATCCTGACAGCAGGTGCATTTCCATGAATCAGTGTATGCCGGAAGCTGGGATAAGTTTGCGATTTGGTGGGGGACCCATCAGATGGACCTTTTGCAGTACAGACTGCTGAATATGCCTCCTTTTCACACATGCCGTCACCCCGCATGCAATTACAACGCAGTCGTTAGATCGACCGCGTTGTAACAACGCATACCATTACCCCGTATGTTGAAACAACGACTTGCGGAGGGGGGACTGGATGTTGGAATAGTATAATTTACTATGCCAACTCCAGTCTGTGCGGACAGTAGGGAAGGTGTTGGATTTTAAATCCAACACCTTCTCCCCCCTCCGCAAGTCGTTGTTTTACTTGCGGGGTAATGGTATGCGTTGTTACAACGCGGTCGTTGTAACGACTGCGTTGTAATTGCATGCGGGGTGATGGCTTCGTTGTGAGGGCAGTTTACCCAGACTGCTGGATGTCTTATTTGTTTTGTCTGTGGTCCAGCACGGACTTGCAGTGGGCATGTTTGCCAGACCAGTCGTCCTTGTTCAAATCACTTGTTGTGATGCGTTTCCTTAGAGGTCTGCAACATATGTTTCTGCCTTTCCTCATGTGTACCCCTTACAAGCCGATGCACAGTTGTCTGTTGCGTCTCAGGACCTTAAAAATATTTCTCTTCGAGGCATGTGTGACTGTAGATACACAAGCTTTGCATAAGTCCACCATCTAGTGTTGGCTCATGCAGAGCATGTGAATCTACAGCACTACATGCCAAGAAGAACAAGTTACTTACCTTCGGTAACGATATATCTGTAAGAGACATATACTGGTTATGGATTCCTTACCTTAGAATTACCCCTAGGCGTCAGACTGGATCCGGAGAATTTTTCTTCAGCAGTACCCCTGCGCATCGGTAGGTGGCGTCGGTCGACTCAGAGTTCGTAGCTGGCGTCGTGATCGCCGGAATGACGTCGTGGTATCTGTTGCAAAAACATCAGCACGCAGTGAGCGTTTGCTTCAGTCCCTCTTGTTCCCGCTGCCTTATATCGCCTTTTTTCCAGACAAATGGGTCTTATGGATTCATACTGCATTTTCGTCTAAAGTGGTGTTGCCTTTTTATGTCAGACAAGCCATCACTCTTCTGACCTTCTTTGCCCTGCCTCATGTCTTGAAAGAGGAAGAAAGACTCCAGCTCTTGGACCCCAAAGGAACACTGGGCTCTTACATCGGGTGGACAATCAGATCTTTGTGAGGCTCTCTGTAGCAAAGAATGGCAAAGAGGTATAGAAATGGACCATCTCACAACTGTCAGTTCTCAGTATTTAGATTTTCTTTGTATTGGTTAAGAAGCAGCCTCCAGAAGGTCAGAAGGCTTATTCTACCAGACCCAAGGCTATCACAACGTTGGCATACAGAGTGCCTGTCCTGATTATCTGTCAGGCTGCTATGTGTGCATCAGTTCACACGCTCATGAAGCACTATTACCTTCACTGAAGGCAGTTTCGCCCATTCTATCCTGCAGGACTTTTTCAGAGCTCTACCACCTTGGGAGGTAGTGCTTTGGTATCTATTCACAAGGTGGGGAATCTGCAGTTAGAAGTATCCATCAGAACACATTGCTTTACTTTGGTAACACTCTTTCTGGTGTCTACCCTCTAACTGCAGATTCCTCACCACCCTCCCACATTCTCATTCTGTAGAGTGGTCTTCTTTTCCATCTATAAAGGTCCCACTATAGGAATCTGAACACTGGTCCTTTTAGTTTGCTGATAGCCTCTGCGTATCATGGCGAAGAGAAACTAACAAAACAAACTGGTCAGCTCGAATGGGTGGCAATTATATGTGGCTCCGCTCGTCACTACCGGAGCAGATTGGCGTTGACATGGAGTTGCACAACCCTACCTACTGGCACGCTGGAGCTTTGCTCTGTGAGTTAAAAGACCCAGTCTGACATTTGGGAATATTTACAAGTTGAGAAATCTGCAGTTAGGTAAAGTATTTACCAGAAAGAGCAATACTGAAGGTTAGAAACTTGTTCTTTTTTAACTACCCCTCCTTCTCTTAAGAGGCTTGGAGTCCAAGCTTCTTCTCTGACCATGCACATTTAAAATTCTTTCCACTTTTCTACCTCGGATAGAGAATCTATGAAAGTCAAAATGTTCTGAAGGATACTTCTAACTACAGATTCCTCACCTTTTGAAAGTCCCCAGGCATCAGACTAGATCCAGATTTTTCAACATCAGTTGCTCAACATGCCAGTAGATGTTCTGTTGGATATGCCACCAACCCGAAAGTGATGGTGTGGAGCTTATTTCAGTTTCTTTGTTTGATAGCGTGTAAGGATGTATATACACATGATCTGCATGCTCTGCCTACTCTTGCCATCTAGTATTAGGTGCGGAGTTGTGCAAGTTGTTTTTCTTCGTAGAAGTCTTTCGAGTCATGAGATTGGATGACGACTCCTCTCGTTGGTACTGTGCATGGGCATTGACTCCTTTGTTCGATTGTTTTATCTCTGCCGCCGGGTCCGACGTATGTGCCTCTGCTCCATATGTCGACTCTTCAGTTCTTTGTATTGTTTTCAATGGGATTGTTTTGATCATACTTTTCACTTCTGTGCTGCTCTTCAACTTTGTCGGTTCCGACTTAAACCGCGTGCACTTGTTTTCAATCTAGAATGCCTTTCTGATGGAACGCACACCCTTCAGGTTTTGCCTGCACATTCACACGCGAAGTATCTGCAAACCAACCATTACCTCGTGTGCAACTTGTGTCTTTCGCCGGACCATCCTGAGGCCCAGTATGATGCGTGTAAGTCTTCTTGTCAAAGACCCTTCGGGATCGAAGAGCGCATCGGTTGGAAATATCATGCAGAAATGGAGATGAGGCTCTGAGATTTTCGGTGCGGAACATGCCCTGGAGGGGCCAACTTCAGAGGAAGAATAAGGGCTCCCCTGATAAAATCTCCGGCTCCGACGTGGAGATCGATATGGAGCTGCTTAGCCTGGCACTGAAATCTGATACCAAGGCCTTGCCTTCGGGATTGACCCCTTCGGGCCGAGACCGACCTTCAGGACCAAGCCAGCAACCAACCCCATCAACCCTAGTGCCCACCAAAAAACTCGGTTCCGTACCCAAACCCTCAGGTCCGATAACTATGGAGCTGAAATCTTTTCATCGGCTTCCATTTTCCAGTTGAACCCATTCTCGAGCAAATGGACATTCGACAACAGAAAATCCAGATCCAGGAAGGTACAGGACGAATCCTTGCTTCTCCACCACCACAAAGGAAGCTGTCCTTTTAAAGAAGCACTGGACAGCCCTATCCCTCAAAAGAGGAAGATAAAAGACAAAGCCACCAGTCCTACACATCCGCCTCCTACTCCCCCACCACCTCCACCTCCCACACCACCTTCTCCAACCCTTCCACCACCCCCTCCTTCACCTCCTACATCTCCAGCACATGAGCCACTTGATGCTAGACGTCCAGGGTTCACCAGGTACAGATGATGGGGGATTACAAGAGCCATTAGGAGAGTCTAACCCATGGGATGCATTCCACACTGATCCTCTTACTACTAACTACCCAGATTTATATCCTGATAGTTTCTCACCTCCAGAAAATGCCACTTCTTACCAACAAGTCATTGCGAGGGCAGCTGCATTTCACAATGTTGAGATTCACAAAGATTCCTTGGAACAGGATTTTGTGTTTGACACCCTATCTTCCACACATAGGGATACACAATATTTACCTATACTTCCTGGCACAATGAGGCATGCAGACAGCATTTTTAAAGAGCCAGTCAAGGCCCGAGTCATCACCCCACGGGTGGACAAAAAATACAAGGCAACCCCTTCTGACCCACTTTTTATCAGGTCCCACCTGACTTTGTAGTTGCCACAACATCTAAGCTAATAGACAGGCTACTGGAGACACTCTACAACCTGAAAAAGAAAGTAAGAGGATAGATGCAGTGGTGAAAAGAGTTGCAGCACAAGCAGCTAATCATTGCCATATTGCCAATTCTTAAGCCCTTCTGGCCCGTTGTGACAGAGCCCATTGGGGTGAAATGGAGGAACTGCTACAGTACCTCCCTGAAGAACACCGAAAAAGGGGACAACAAATTGTCACGGAAGGTCAGGCCATCACCAACAACCCCATCCCATGTGCACTAGATGCTGCGGATACAGCTGCTAAGGGTGTCAATATCAGCATGCTTCTTTGATGTCATGCCTGGCTTAGGTGCTCTGGTTTCAAACCAGAGGTCCAGCAGGCAGTACTCAATATTCCTTTCGACATAGAGCACCTTTTTGGGCCACAGGTAAACACCACACTAGATAAAATGAAAAAGGACACTGACACAGCTAAAGCCATGGGAACATTACAGACCTCCGCTTCTATAGGGTCCTTTCGTCGCTCAGGCTACAGGGGTGCATACAAATTCACAACTTCAGACACCTCCACTTCCCAGAAACACAAGGCCAGTCCTCCTACAGTAACGGCTACTTTAGAGGTTCCTTCAGAGGCGGAAACAACAAGGGAAGGGGCGGGGTGCCTCTACAAGTGGCACAACACCCACTACTAAGCAGTGACTACCCAAACCTTCCCCCCGAACACTCCATAACTGTTGAGGGCAGACTAGAATTTTTCCACCCAGTCTGGGAATCCATCGCCACAAACCAATGCATGTTGCCCATTATCCAACATGGTTATTGTCTGGAGCTCATTTTCCAAACCACCCAGTATCCCTTCTCGCACTCGCAGGTTGTCACAAGATCATCTAACACTTCTCCAACAAGAAGTCAAATTCCTTCTTCTCAAATTTGCTATACAACCTGTCCCGCTTCAACAGCAGGGACTAGTCTCTGTATTTTCTCATTCCCAAAAAAGACTGGTTAGTAAGACCAATATCTGAAAGAGACACGTTAGTGATAGATTCCTTACCTTAGAATATCCCCAGGCGTCAGGCTGGATCCGGAAAGTTTTGCGTAGCAGTACCCTTGCGCGTCGGTAGGCGGCGTCGTGCGGCTCCGCGTCCGTCGTCGGCGTCGTGATCGCCGGGATGACGTCGCGGGCAGTACTTAGGCGCCGCCCCTGCGCGCTGACGTCAGTTCTTCTTTTTCCGCGCCAGCAAGCGCAGATCCGGGAAGAGCAGTGCCCTGGTCAATTTTTGACCATACTTTTGGTGATTTTTTCACTGGTTTTTTTCAACTTTCAGGTGTCGTAGGGATGCCCGGCTTCAAGCGATGCGGCGCCTGTGCGCGGATGATGTCCGTCACCGACCCGCATTGGGAGTGTCTCTTCTGCCTCGGCCGAGGCCACGACACCGAGTCTTGTCCCGAATGCCAGGCCCTCAACCCGAAAGCTTTGCGAGAGCGGTCTCGAAAGCTCCTCGAGGCCCGGCATTCGGCTCCGCGGAAGCCCCGGTCGCGTGAGAGGTCCAGGGGTCGCTCGCGGAGTGCACACCGGTCGTCGACTTCTTCGTCCGGTAAGTCTAAGCACAAGAAGTCCAAGAAGCATCGTCGCTCTCGGACTTCGCCTCGCCGGTCTCGCGACTCGGCTGAGGCCCCTCCCGGCACCGTCCCGCCCCGCGGCCCCGGACTTGCCTGTGGAGTCGCCCCGTCATACCCGCCCTTCCCGGGTTCGGGGGCGGATCCGGCCAAGGTACAGGAGTTCCTGTCGGCCATGGCCCGCCTCTTCGGGCCTTCAGGCCCCTCCGGTGCGCCTTCGGGCCCCGCGGGCCCTGATGGGGTTGCTCCGGCGCCGCCGGCGGCTCCGGCCCCGGCGCCGCCCGAGCCTCCAGCCTCGATCCCGGCTCCGGCTTCGGCCCCGGCCTCGATCCCGGCTCCACAACCCCCATCGACGCCGGTCGACCTCACGACACCTCCGCCGGCGCCGATGTCTCCGGTGCCGCTCTCGACGCCGCCCTGGGCTCCGGGCGGCGTCGTCCCCAGTTCCTTCCGGCTCCGGACATGGACCCGGAGCGACGTCGCTCGACGCCGGCTCCGGCGCCGATGGGTCCTTGGGTCCCAAATGTCCCTCCTCCTCCTTATTTTGAACCAGAGGAGGACCAGGAGGACTGGGAGGGGTCTGATGACCCTCTGACACGCAACTGTCAGTATGATGAGGACTGGACAGAGAGTCTAGGGAGGCCAGTGGTCTGGATACTTCTCCTGACACTGGCATGCTGTCTCCTCCCGTGGCTACGGAGGAGGGGGCCAATTTTGGTACGGTGTTGCGTAGGGCTGCTGGGGCCTTACGTCTCCAGCTCCCTACTTTGACGGTCAAGACTAACATCTTGACAGAGGTGCTTCAGCCGGCAGCCTCCTCTGCGGAGACTGTGCTGCCGTTTAACGACGCCCTCACTGACGTTCTTTTGGGCGCCTGGTCCAAGCCCAACACAGGGGCTCCTGTGGATCGGAACGTGTCACGACGCCATCGCCCCGCTCCGGGCGACCCCCTGTTTCTTTCTGTCCACCCCACTCCTGAGAGCTTGGTTGTCCAAGCCTCCGCTTCCCAAACCGCCTTCCCTACCGCTCCTCCGGATAGGGAATCCAAAAGCCTGGATCAGTTTGGGAAGAAAGGTTTTTCTTCCTCCAGTGCTGGCTTGCGGTCCGTTAACACCGCTTGTCTTTTGGGCCGATATACCCACTCCCTGTGGGATTCGGTGGCGGATGTTTTGCCCCAGTGCCCTGAGGAGGTCCAGGCACTGCTTTCCCGCGCCATTGCGGAAGGAAGGGATGCGGCCAAATACACTATCCGTTGTGGCCTTGACACCGCCGACTCGCTGGGCAGGTCGATTGCAACGACGGTGGCGCTCCGGCGCCACGCCTGGCTGAGAACCACTGGTTTTTCAGGGGATGTCCAGAATACTCTCATGGACATGCCCTTTGATGGAGTCGGTCTTTTTGGGTCCAAAGCAGACCATGCGTTGGAGCGCTTTAAGGACTCACGGGCTACTGCAAAGTCCCTGGGCCTTTCTGCTACACGCCCTCCGCTGCCTTCTGCTTTTCGCCCCTATCGTGGCCACGGTAGGGGCGCCCTTCACGTCAGCAGCCCAGCCACCGGCCCGCGCAGCAGGCGTCTTCGCGTGGCCGAGGACGTGGATTCCGCCGTGGCGGATCGGGCAACCAGCGTGCGGGTCAGGCCACCACCTCCAACCCGTCCGCGGCCTCCAAGCCCTCCTAGTCCCTCCTTTCAGGTGCACGGCACGCCAGTAGGGGGCAGGGTCCGCCATCACCTTCCCCACTGGCGCACCATCACCTCGGACAGGTGGGTCTTGGACATTGTCCGAAGGGGCTACTCCCTCCCCTTCGAGACCACCCCCAGCCATGCCACCTCAATTCCACCGCATGTCAGGGGATCACTTGGTGCTTCTACAGAAGGAAGTCACGGCCCTCTTGACCAAGAGGGCCATCGAGCATGTTCCGACCCCAGAAGTAGGGCGTGGTTGCTACTCCCACTACTTTCTGGTGCCCGAAAGGACAAGGAGGACATGCGTCCTATCTTGGACCTCCGGAACGTCAATCGCTTCCTCCGGAAGGAGAAGTTCAAGATGCTCACCCTAGCTCAGGTCTTGACTGCCCTCGACCCTGGAGACTGGTTGGTAGCGTTGGACTTGCAGGACGCGTATTTCCACATCCCCGTCCTGCCGGCCCACCGGCGTTACCTTCGGTTCACGGTAGGCCCCGAGCATTTTCAGTTCACCGTGCTCCCCTTTGGCCTTACCAGTGCCCCTCGGGTGTTCACGAAAGTGATGGCGGTGGTCGCAGCTCATCTGCGCCGGGCAGGGGTTTCAGTCTTCCCCTACCTCGACGACTGGCTGCTGAAGGCGGGCTCGTCCCAGGCAGTCGTCTCCCACCTCCAGACTACGGCCGAACTCCTGCACTCGCTGGGGTTCTCCATCAATGTGCCGAAGTCGCATCTAATTCCTTCTCCACAGCTCCTTTTCATCGGAGCAGTTCTGGACACGACGCAGTTTCGGGCCTATCCTCCCGAACGGCGAGTCCGGGATATTCAGGCTATGATTCCGATCTTTCGGCCCTTATCCTGGGTTTCGGCACGGATGACCCTGAGGCTGCTGGGCCTCATGGCCTCCTGCATCCTGCTGGTCAATCATGCCAGATGGCATATGCGGGCTCTGCAGTGGGACCTGAAGTTCCAGTGGGCGCAGCACCAGGGCAACCTGTCCGATCACGTCCAGATCTCGGAGGGGACTGCAAAACAGTTGCAGTGGTGGCTCTCGAACCGGCAATGGGTCATGGGCAGATCCCTCTCCCTTCCCCAGCCAGCGCATACAGTTGTGACGGACGCGTCCCTTCTGGGATGGGGCGGTCACATGGGAAAGGCGGAGATCAGAGGCCTCTGGTCTCCCGGCGGAGTCCCGGCTCCATATCAACCTTCTGGAGCTCCGGGCGATCCGGCTTGCACTCAAGGCATTCCTTCCCTCTGTCAAAGGGAAGGTAGTGCAGGTGTTCACAGACAACACCACCGCCATGTGGTACTGCAACAAACAGGGCGGGGTGGGGTCTTGGACCCTTTGTCAGGAGGCTCTGCGCCTCTGGACATGGCTGGAACATCAGGGCATGTTCCTGATGGTTCAACACCTGGCAGGTTCTCTGAACGCCAGGGCGGACGAACTCAGCCGCAGGTGCATGATGGATCACGAATGGCGTCTCCACTCGGAAGTGGCGCAAGGACTCTTTCTACAGTGGGGAGAGCCTTGGTTAGATCTATTCGCCACCGAAGAGAACGCGCAATGTCATCAGTTCTGCGCGTTGGAATTTCCAAGGCGGCACTCGCTCGGCGACGCTTTCGTCGCGAGTGGAGTTGCGGTCTGTTGTACGCCTTTCCGCCTATACCACTTCTACCCAGAGTGTTGAAGAAGATTCGGCACGACCGGGCCCAAGTCATTCTTGTGGCTCCGGACTGGGCTCGAAGAGTTTGGTATCCCGAGCTACTCAATATGAGCATAGATCCCCCGATCCGTCTGCCTCTTCGGGAGGATCTTCTGTCGCAGCAGCAGGGGACGGTCCTCCACCCGAACCTGTCCAGTCTACACCTGCTTGCGTGGAGATTGAGCGGCGGCAGTTGATTCCTTTCGACTTGCCTCCCGAAGTTTGTGATGTGATTCTGGCAGCCAGGCGTCCCTCCACTAAGGTGGTATACGCCTGCAGGTGGAACAAATTTGTGGCATGGTGCACAGCAAAGGCTGTGGATCCCCTTTCTGCCCCTCTTTCTGAGGTCCTTCTGTTCCTTCTCTCTCTGGCCCAACAGGGTTCTGCCCTGGGTACCATCAAGGGTTATCTTTGTGCTATCTCGGCCTTCCTCAGGCTCCCTGATCAGCCCTCCCTTTTCAAGTCCCCTGTTGTTAACAGGTTCTTAAAAGGCATTACTCACCTCTTCCCTCCTGTTCCGTTTGTAATGCCTCAGTGGGACTTGAACTTGGTTCTTACCTTTTTAATGTGCGCTCCCTTTGAGCCTTCTGCATAACTGTCCTCTTCGTCTTCTGACTCTGAAGACAGCCTTTCTGGTGGCCATCACCTCCGCTCGGCGGGTGAGTGAGCTCCAGGCTCTATCTTGCAAACCTCCCTTTCTGTCTGTTCATCCAGACAAGGTTGTTCTTCGGACGCGTCCGTCCTTCTTACCAAAGGTGGTTACTGCTTTCCACATTGGGCAGACCATCACTTTGCCCACCTTCTTTCCGCCTCCGCATCCTTCCAGAGAGGAAGAGAGGCTCCACCGTCTGGACCCAAAACGTGCGCTCTCTTTCTATATTGACCGCACTAAACACTTCCGGGTGGATGACCAGCTCTTTGTTGGCTACGTGGGCGCCAAAAGGTCGGGCGGTGCACAAGAGGACCATCTCCCGCTGGGTTACCTTGTGCATCAAGACCTGCTATTCTTTGGCTAAGAAGGAGCCTCCTGTTGGGCTGCGTGCCCATTCCACCAGGGCAACGGCTGCTACCACGGCCTTGGGCCGCGGTGTTCCGCTGCCGGTTATCTGTCAGGCAGCTACGTGGGCCTCGCTGCACACGTTTACAAAGCATTACTGCCTTGACAGTCAGGTCCGGAGGGACGGCTTCTTTGGCCGTTCTGTCCTCCAGGACTTCCTTGTCTGATCTTTGTTCGCAGACCCACCACCGGGGTTGGTATTGCTGGGGTATCTATTCTAAGGTAAGGAATCTATCACTAACGTGTCTCTTTCAGATGCACAAGTTACTAACTTGTGTAACGATATATCTGTAAGAGACAGTAGTTAGTGATAGATTCCTTACCGCCCACCCATCCTCCCCGTTCTGCGAACTGATTTCTAGGGTTAAGGACATCCCTTTCAGGGCCCTAGTATTTTTCAGACACCTGTGTCAGCTTCTTGCATGGCTCTGCGTTCCTGGCGCGGAAAGTCGTGTACAGAACTGACGTCAGCGCGCAGGGGCGGCGCCTAAGTACTGCCCGCGACGTCATCCCGGCGATCACGACGCCGACGACGGACGCGGAGCCGCACGACGCCGCCTACCGACGCGCAAGGGTACTGCTACGCAAAACTTTCCGGATCCAGCCTGACGCCTGGGGATATTCTAAGGTAAGGAATCTATCACTAACTACTGTCTCTTACAGATATATCGTTACACAAGTTAGTAACTTGTGCTTTAGATCTCAGACCCTTGAACAAATACATCCTCTCAGAACATTTCCATATGGTTACTCTATAGGATGTTATTCCACTTCTCCAACACGGCGAGTTTATGACTACACTAGACCTAAAGGACGCCTACTTTCATATAGCGGGACACCCTGCACACCGCAAATATCTCAGATTTGTCAAAGCAGGCAAATATTACCAATTCAAAGTTCTACTATTCAGAGTGACTAAAGCACCTCGGGTTTTCACAAAATGCTTGGCAGTAGTTACAGCACATCTGCGCAGACAGAACGTTCATGTATTTACATACCTGGACGATTGGCTCATCAAAGCCAGTACCAACCTTCAGTGTCAACAGTTCACTCAGTTGACAGTGAATCTACTTAACAGACTAGGGTTCACAATAAAAGCTCCCAAGTATCTTCTTTAACTTCTCAAAATTGAACCTTACCTAGGGCCCATCTGCAACACACAGTTAGGGCTAGCTTATCCCAATCCTGCTCAAGTTCAGAACCTTCAGATAACTCTACCATAGTTCCAGCCAAACAAAATTCTCAGTTAGGACAGTGATGCTTCTGCTAGGAATGATGGCCTCTTGTTTTGCCATAGTTCCCCACGCAAGGTTACACATGCGCCCTCTGCAGCAATGTCTTGCTCGCCAGTGGGCTCAATCATCTCGAGGATCTACTGTTGATAGACCGCCATACTCCCCGTTCTCTGCAATGGTGGAACACCAACAAACTTCTACAAGGGCGGCCTTTTCTGGACCCTGTCCCCCCACCTCACTCTGACAACAGACTCATCGTCGAAGGGTTGGGGTGCTCATCTACAGAACCTCACAGTAGATGTCTGTGGGATGCGAAACATCAATCCCTACACATCAACTATCTGGAGCTTTAAGCGATCTTCATAGCACTGAAAGCTTTCCTTCCTCAACTATCTCACAAGGTTGTCCTAGTTTGGACGAACAATATGACTGCCATGTGTTATTTACAAAAACAGGGGGGGGAAACGGTCCTCTCAACTATCACAGCTGGCGCAGAGCATATGGAACTGGCCATTCACCACCTCATTCATCTCTTGGCAAAATATCTGCCAGAAGCAGACAGCAATTTAGCAGACCTCCTCAACAGGATGCAGCAACAGACCCACGAGTGGGCACTCCACCCACAAGTCCTTTTTCCCCACTTTTAAAAGTGGGGCTTTCATCAAATAGACCTTTTCACCACAGCCAAAAATGCAAAATTGCCAAACTTCGCCTCCAGGTACCCACACCCACTTTCCAAGGGTACAGCAGTATGGATGAGTTGATCAGTAATGTTTGCCTGCTCTTTTCCACCTGTCCCTCATTTCCTTTCCGTTTCTGAGTCTCAGGCAAACATCTCTCACCATGATCCTAGTAGCTCCCACTTGGGCCCACCAGCCCTGGTTCACAACACTGCTGGATCTCTAAGTAGTTCCTCGTGAGAAGCTCCCCAACAGACTGGACCTTCTGACTCCGAATCAAGGACAAATCAGACACCCAGTTTTAAATTCTCTCAATTTAGCAATTTGGCTCCTGAGGTCATAAGGTTTGGTTATATTAATTTACCTGAAGAATGAATGAACATTCTTAAACAAGCATGTAAACCCACAACTAGAGTATGCTATGCTGCAAAGTGGAAACATTTTGTTTACTACCGCCAACCTAAACAAATGAATCCAAAGGAAGCCACGGTGCAAGACATTATCTGCTACCTACTTCATTTACAAAAGGCTAATTTAGCCTATACTTCTATTAGATTACACCTTGCCGCAATAGCTTCCTAACTCCAAAACAGACAGCTTCTCTCTCTGTTCAAAATACCAGTCATTAAGGCTTCATGGAAGTAATTCCTCCTCTTGGAACCTTAACATTGTTCTAACCAGAATCATGGGTCCCACTTTCGAGCCTCTTCACTTATCCCCCTTCAATGTCTTTCATGGAAAGTGGCATTCTTAGTTGCCATTACTTTACTCAGACATGTCAGTGAGCTGCAGGCTTTAAACATAGATGAACCATTCTTCCAAATACATAGAGACAAACTGGTTCTAAGAACGTATCCTAAATTCATACCTAAAGTAGTCTCTCAAATTTCATATCAATCAATCCATTGAGCTCCCAGTTATTTTCCCTAACCCTGATTCAGTAGCAGAAAGAGCTCTTCATACTGTAGACGTAAAAGAGCACTCGTTCTACATAGATAAAACTAAAACTTTCAGAAAAACAAAGCAACTTTTTGTAGCTTTTTCTCCATCTCATAAAGGCAACCCTATATATAAATCAGGGATAGCCAGATAGATAGTCAAATTTATTCAGACTTCTTACATTAAGGCCAAAATAACTTTATCAGTTACTCCCCGACCACACTCCACTCGTAAAAAAGAAGCTACTATGGCCTTTTTAGGGAATACTCCCATAGCTGACATTTGTAAGGCAGCTACAATGACTATCCCACACACATTTACCAAACACTATTGTGTGTTTTTTTTTTTTGTCCACTAGCTAATGTAGGTCAGGCAGTGCTAGGTACCCTTTTTCAACCAACTGCAACTCCCACAAGCTAGCCACCGCTTCTAAGGAGGGACCGCTTTACAGTTTATGCAGAGCATGTCTCTACAGCCACACATGCCATTGAACAGATTGTTACTTACCCTGTAAGTATCTGTTTGTGGCATGTAGTGCTGTAGATTCACATCCATCCTCTCTTCTCCCTGGACGCCTATGGCCATTGCAGTTACACTTCATACTTGTACGATACATTTAGCATGGTCATCTTTGTTCTTATACACTCTCTACACTCCTTTCTCACCCGCCGTCTAACAATTTAGCAAAGAAGTCGATGCCCATGAGCAGTATCACCGAGAGGAGGAGCCAATCAATCCCGTGACTCAATAGACTGCGAAGGAAAACAACTTGCACAGCTCCGGACTCAACACTAGATGGTAGGAGTATGCAGAGCATGTGAATCTACAGCACTGCATGCCACGAACAGATGCTTACACGGTAAGTAACATAATCCTTTTTTGCCCTTCAACATGGATCCAGAGCTTTGTTGATTGTACAGATGCCCGAGTTCTAAGGAATTTCAGTGCGCCAAGGGAATTGTAACCTCTCCTTGCCCCAAGACCACAGCCTTTAAACTATGCTGTGACTTTAGGATCCAGGTCACCAATCCACTCCATGTTTGCCTGTGGTTCTTAGGTTCCAGGCCCGGCTCAAAGTCATGCAACAAATGCTTCGTGATGCCCCCGAAAGCGAGCGGGAAGTGAAACTCTGCATCGCAGAACACACTAAACTGTTGCACTGAAAACAATGATCTTGCCCAAGTCGCAGGTATGCTCCCTCCTGAAGTCCCAGTTTTGCTCCATTTCCATCAAAGTCATGCTGTATGCACAAAAAGGCCTAGAAGGATTAGTCTCACACTTACCACTCCCGTGCAGGGGAAAAGCTGCACAGCTGACACTCTGAAGGCCTGACTCTGCATTCTTCATCTGGCTCCGAGTCCATTTGGAGGCTGGTCCTGGTGGCTTCCTACTTTTTCTGGGTCATCCTCGACCCTGCAACATATAGAAGCCTTCAAAGAAGCTATGCTGCAGATCTTTAAAGTGATGTTGGCTACCTCTGGATCCGCAGGAGCCCTCCGCTTCACTTCAGTCAGAAAACTCTTCCCTGGTACCAAGTGACCCAGTGGGGCCTTCTACTGGCTTGTTCCTGCCACCAGTCCATGCCTTTAGCCAGACCCTGGAAGGCCACATGGTCCTGGTGCGATGCTGGTACTGACCAGATGTCAGTCAACAGTTTTCCTGCTTTTTTTCTCTCTGACCATCCCTCGAAAGAGGAGGGCATGCTTCACTGGCTTGATCCTTAGGAGCTTCTACATTGAGCACACAAAAGAATGCTGAGGCAACAAACCGCTTTTAGTGGACTTTTCTGGTGCTAAGAAGGCAACACTTACCAAAGTACCAAATCTTACTCTGCTCAGGTGAATCATACTGTGCATTAAGACATACTATGCCCTTTCCAAGAAGGAGCCTTCTGAGTGCTTGCAGGCTAATTCCACCAGAGACAAAGCTGCCTAGACAATGTTGACTTAGGGGTGTTCATGTCCTAGACATCTACCAGGTGGATACTTAGTCATCCGTGCATACGTTCACCAGTCACTACTGCCTCGGCAGTCAAGTTCCCAGAGACAGCTATTTTGCTGCCTCAGTTCTACTGGACGTTTTGGTGTAATTCCTATCCTCAGACCCTCCTCTTTTGAGAAGTATGCCTGGATATCTGTTCAAAAGGTGAAGAATCTGTAATTAGATGCATCCATCATAGGAACAAGTTACTCAACTTAGGTAGTGATCTTTCTGGTAGCTACTCCAACTGCAAATACCTCACCACCATTTCTCCTGCAAGTTCTGTCGCGTGGACTCCTGTATGCGCTATAAAAATTTCCAAGTTAGTTTCAGCACAATATCAACCCCAATCTTTCCAAACATCTGAGGGCGTTAAAAAGTGCTAGACAAAACGTACGTCAGAGCCTTTATGTGGCTCTGTAAGTCACTTTTAGGGCTGTCTGACAGCACCACCTACCAGAGTATGGGTGCAGTTGCTGATTAAAAATCCAGATCCAGCCTGGCAGCAGTGGATATTCTAAAGATGAGGAGTTTACAGCTCCATACTGTATCCACCAGAAGTAGCATTACAGAAGGTAAGTAACTTGTTCATTTAGAAGAAGGTTTTGTCTTCGGGGAAACTTGCTTTGCAATCTAGTAATGCAAGTTGCCTCAGGCTCGTTACTCATTCTTTGTGGGACATGGCAAAGATGGTCATCACAAACCTTTTTATTTTACCTCTGTGACTACTTTGTGGACGTTATGCATGAAAGAGTAGACCCGGAGAAACAGATTTCTCCTCTCTGGCTGGGATATGGTGGATTTATTGGCCAGATCTTTGGGCTCCTCTATTTCATATTCGTGGATGCATTCCAATGGTGTATCAGGTGATGTCCAGGGGTCCCTGCTGTACATGCCTACTGATGGCATTTGTTGTTTTGGAGTAAAGGCTAACTGAGCTCTGGAATCTCTGAAACAAGGATGGGCCTCAGCCAAATCTTCAGCCAGAGCTCCCTGTTCTATTTGGGTGAGGGTTTCTTTCAATATCTAGTTCTGGTTGTCCAGTGTTATGGGCTGTCTGCATTTTTCATTGTTCCGCAGGGATCCACCTTTTTCCTCCTGGAATGCCCCCACATTCCTCTTGTTTCCCAGTCTTCTCTGACTGTCATGCTTGATCTTGCAGCAGAAGGTTGTCACATTATTGAGCAAGGGGTCTGTGGAATTGCAACAGGAAGCCGTAAAAAGACAGGGATGCTTTTTTATGGTTTCCAAGACAGAAGGTGTTTTTGATCCTGCCTAGACCAGTGCATTTCATTTTCTTTTCTCCACAAGGAGAAGTTGGAAGTGTTGGAAGGTTCTGCTGGCTTTGGAGCTGGGCAAAGTGATTGCGATCCTCAACTTGCAGGATGAGTATTTTCATATAAAAACAAGACAAGTAGGTGTTTTTCATCGAGGCACTCAAGATCTGGAACAGCATCCCTGCCTCATTAAGGACCACCCCAACGCTGCTACAATTTAAGAAAGGAGTTGAAGACCCACCTCTTTAAAGAACACTACATCACAATGCAATATCAATCCAATAACCAGCTACCTCTCTTATGACTTGTTGACTGTATGCTTGCCTTTGACACTGTACATCACTCCGCTGCTTTTTTTGGCATGGTTTGCACAATGCAAATACCATATACATAGATACATACATACTTATCCTACAATCACACAAATGTATTTTGGTTTTTTGGTGGGATTTTCCCACTACTAGTTCACTGTTCTGACAGTTGTTCTAACATCTGCACCTCATGTTTACAAAGGTGATAATGGTTGTGGCACACCTTTACATGCTGAGGTTCCTGTATCCCTACACCCCAATGACTTGCTGCTCAAAGCAGGCTCACCACAGCTGTGTCAGACCACCTACAGTCTACACTTTCCTTGCTGTTCAACCTTAGGTTGCCTTTGATTCACAATTGGAAAATGTTTTCACGAGTGCTCGCCTCCCTCCTCAGAGGGTTTGGGCCATTCAATCTGTGATTAAGTTGTTTCAAGAGGGAACTCTTCTTACAGAACTGATGTTCTTGGGCCTACTTTCCTTCTGCGCTTTACTGGTTTCAGTGGTGCCTTCACTTCCTGTGGCCCAGCACATGGGAGTTCTCACAGACAACATCCCGTTTTCCCCATATGCAGCATGAGACCCAAGGTTGAGGCTTGTGTCGGACCACTTGACATGTGGGAAGCCCTTCTGCCCTCTACCAGCGGTGGCCATGGTAATGGCTGATTCTCTCAATTGGGGTGGACACTTTGTTAAACTGGAGATTGGAGGCCTGTGGTTTCCTGTGGAGCATGTATGTTCTATCAACCTGCTCTAGATTTGAATGATGTGTTTGGCCCTCAAGATGTCCCTACTCTATATTGGCATTTGGTCAGTGCTGGTCCGGACAGACAACATCGCCGCAAAGTGGTACACTAACAAGCAGGCTGGCATGGCTCACGCCGCCTCGGTCTGAATGGACTGAGGCTGTGGTCTTGAGATCAGGCTCATTTGGATGTTAACCCTCAGGAGGGCTCTCTGAACGTATTGACCGACAATCAGTCAGTGCCATCCTGCTGACTATGAGTGGTGTCTTCACCCAGAGGTGATCCAGTCCAACTTCAGCTTCTGCAGTGCTCCTCTAGTGTACCTTTTTAACACTCATGAGACCACTGACTGCCTGGAGTTCTGTGCCATGCAGTTATCACTGCAAAGAGTCCTGGGAGATGCTTTAAGTCTGAGGTAGATACTGGTTATCAAGGAAAGCCTGAATAACCCTAACGATCCCGGGCGTAATACATAGCAGACAAGAAACAGAGTTTTATAGAGACCAAATGAGACAAGTGGCACAGTGTGTCTACAGCAATGTATATATAATTATTGGAAATTGCAACAAGCACGTGCATAACAGTTGTTTAATACGTCAGTTGAAAAGTCTCTCCAAAACAAATAAACTCCCATATTTTAGATTGTGAGATTCAAAGCACAAGGTAACAAATTCTCCTATATAAATCCTGAACAGTTCATGTTATACGTCATATAGATTAAACTTCTGTACAAACTTGCATCATTTAAAACAAAGCTAATACACAATCCTTGTAATGACTTGTAGAAGGGTGCCCTCACCTGATCATAGTGTATGTTGTACACCCTGAAGTAGTTCTGGGAAAAGGATAGTGGAGAGAATGAAGCTGCGCTTCTTTCAACGCAGCTTGCCAATTATCCTTGCCATCAATTATTTGGCTTATTTGTAGCGGAGTTCCAATGAGTAGGCTTACTCATTGGAACTCTGTATAGAAGGTCAACACATTTTGGCCCTCAATTTAAGCCTTCCTAAGGACACTTTATTATGTATTATGTATATACTCCTAAAGATTTAAAAAGAAATATGTATAGTTAGCCATGCATTCATGTATAAAATCAAGCTTACACGCAAGAAGAATGTTGTAGCTCAGAACAGACTTAAACATCCACATATGCGTTTCATAGAAAGCTTTTCTATTGTGGCTCATACAATGCATTTCGTAAGCACTATTTTGGACACAAAGGTTTATTAATCCCCAAATTAACATTCTTACAAAGCTTTAAATTTTAGTCATCGGTTTTGTTAGATTGAAATGCCACACATATAGTGAAATGTGCCACGGATTATTAATGGGATCCAAAGAGCACGTAAATTAAAGACCACCATCGCGTATGACCATACTTTCAACCCTATTTATGTTTCCCTTAAAAGGAATGCTAATCATGTAGTCATAAACTCCACAAATATTTAATGAGGTCCAGTGATGTCGGTATGAGGCCACCATCCTGTGGTAAAATACTGTATCTAATATCACGGAGAGCCACTGTTAGGTCCACTATTGTGTAAATGTCTTAGGAGCAAAAGCTTTGTGTTAAAAGTATTCACCAAGTGGATCCAATACTGGGATCCGTGATTGGGCAAGTAATGAAAATGTTATGTGTACTGCTAGTAAAGCGTCTGCAAATGATAAATGTATTCCATGGCTGGTTAAATAATTGATCAAGCGATTTAAGATTCACTATCAACTCAAGACAAAATACAGTTGAACTTCCTTGACCTCTGGATTAAGAATGGCAGTGACACTTTGGGTTTGGTGCACAGTCAGCCAGTCTGTTCACCAAACTAACAGGTAAGAACACTCTGTTGGTTTGGCACACATATTCATTAGCTGGGAGGGGGTGGGGTGCTGAGCATTGGCATTGGCTGAATATCCTACACACAAACACAACTGAAAATAGTTGAAAGTCACATAAAGTGTGTGTTATGTTTAGAGACACTATAGGTGCAGGAATAACAAGACACTATGTCAGAACATGCAAATCACAGACCCAATGGACTCTGGGATCAGCAACCTTTAACACTCTTAAACACTTGTTCTGTAGAACCGTTTCTAGTTGCAGGCTCTTCTGCCTTCTGCTTTTCCCCCCGCCCACATAAAACATCTGAAAGAGACACGTTAGTGACAGATTCCTTACCTTAGAATATCCCCAGGCGTCAGGCTGGATCCGGAAAGTTTTTGCGTAGCAGTACCCTTGCGCGTCGGTAGGCGGCGTCGTGCGGCTCCGCGTCCGTCGTCGGCGTCGTGATCGCCGGGATGACGTCGCGGGCAGTACTTAGACGCGGCCCCTGCGCGCTGACGTCAGTTCTTTTTTTTCCGCGCCAGTAAGCGCAGATCCGGGAAGAGCAGTGCCCTAGTCAATTTTTGACTAAATTTTTGGTGAATTTTCCACTGTTTCTTTTCGAGTCTTCTCGACTCCTAGGTGTCGATAGGGATGCCCGGCTTCAAGCCATGCGACGTCTGTGGTCGAATGATGTCGATCACAGACCCGCACTTAGAGTGTCTCTACTGTCTCGGCCGAGACCACGACACGAAGTCGTGCCCTGACTGCCGGAAACTTCACCCGAAGGCTTTGCGAGAGCGGTCTCGAAAGCTACTCGAGGGGCGGCAGTCGGCTCCGCGCCGCACCAAGCCCCGGTCCCGTGAGAGGTCGAGGGGCCGGTCGCGGAGCCCCCGCCGGTCGTCGGAGTCCAAGTCTTCGCGCTCTTCGGGTAAGTCGAAGCACAAAAAGTCTAAGAAGCATCATCGCTCTAAGACTACGCCTCGCCGGTCTCGCGACTCGGCTGAGGCCCCTGTCGACACCGTCCCCGCCCCCGCGGCCCCGGACGTGCCTGTGGAGCCGCCCCCGCAATACCCGTCCTTTCCGGGTTCGGTGGCGACTCCGGCCCAAATACAGGAATTCCTGTCGGCCATGGCCCGCCTCTTCGGGCCTCAAGGTCCCTCCGTGCGCCTTCGGGCCCCGTGGGCCCTGATCGGGCTGCTCCGGCGTCCGCCGACGACTCCGGTCCCGGCGTCGCCTGTCCCGCCAGCCTTGAACCCGGCCTCGGCTCCGGCCCCGGCCTTGATCCCGGCTCCGGTGGTACCGCAACCCCCATCGACGTCGGTTGACCTAACCACGCCGGCGCCGATGTCCCCGGGTGCCGTTCCTGACGCCGTCCGGGGCTCCGGGCGGCGTCGTTCCCCGGTTCTCTCCGGTTCCGGACATGGAGCCGAACCGACATCGCTCCATCGACGCCGGTTGACCTAACCACGCCTCCGCCTGCGCCGATGTCCCGGGTGCCGTTCCTGACGCCGTCCGGGGCTCCGGGCGGCGTCGTTCCCCGGTTCTCTCCGGTTCCGGACATGGAGCCGGACCGACATCGCTCGACGCCGGCTCCGGCGCCGATGAGACCTTGGGTCCCAGATGTCCCTCCTCCTCCATATTTTGCATCAGAGGAGGACCAGGAGAGCTGGGAGGGGTCGGAAGACCTTCTCACACAGCAGTGTGAGTATGATCAGGACTGGGCAGAGGAACTTGGGGATGCCAGTGGTCTAGACACTTTCCCTGACACTGGCATGCTGTCTCCTCCCGTGGCTACGGAGGAGGGAGCAAATTTCGCAACGGTGTTGCGTAGAGCAGCTGGAGCCTTGCACCTCCAATTGCCTACTGTGGCTGTCAGGACTAATCTCCTGACGGAAGTGCTTCAGCCGGCAGCCTCCTCCTCGGAGACTGTGCTGCCGTTTAATGATGCACTGTCTGACGTTCTTTTGGGCACCTGGTCCAAGCCCACCACAGGGGCTCCTGTGGATAGGAACGTGGCTCCGACGCCATCGCCCTGCTCCGGGCGACCCCTTGTTTCTCTCTCAACATACCACCCCCGAGAGCTTGGTTGTCCAAGCCTCTGCCTCCCAAACCGCCTTCCCTACCGCCCCTCCGGATAGGGAATCCAAACGCCTGGACCAGTTTGGGAAGAAGGCCTTTTCTTCCTCCAGTGCTGGCTTGCGGTCGGTGAACACCGCTTGCCTTTGGGCCGATATACCCACTCCCTGTGGGATTCGGTGGCGGCTGTTTTGCCCCAGTGTTCTGAGGAGGTCCAGACACTGCTTACCCGCACCATTGCGGAAGGTAGGGATGCGGCAAAGTTCACCATACGTTGTGGCCTTGATACCGCCGACTCGCTGGGCAGATCGCTTGCAACGACGGTGGCGCTGCGCCGCCACGCCTGGCTGAGAACAACTGGTTTCTCGGGTGATGTCCAGAATACACTCATGGACATGCCCTTTCATGGAGTCGGTCTTTTTGGTTCCAAAGCAGACCATGCGCTGGAGCGTTTTAAGGACTCACGGGCTACTGCCAAGTCCCTGGGCCTTTCTGTTGTGCGCCCTCCGCTGACCTCTGCTTTTCGCCCCTTTCGTAGCCACGGAAGGGGCGCCCAGTCACGTCCGCTGCCCAGCCACCGGCCCGCGCAGCAAGCGTCTTCGCGTGGCCGAGGACGTGGCTACCGCCGTGGCGGTTCGGGCAACCAGCGTGCGGGTCAGGCCAACAACCCCGCCCCGTCCGTGGCCTCCAAGCCCTCCTAGTCCTTCCTTTCAGGTGCACAGCACACCAGTAGGGGGCAGGTTCCGCCATCACCTTCACCACTGGCGTGCCATCACCTCGGACAGGTGGGTCTTGGACATTGTCCGAAGGGGCTACTGCCTCCCTTCGAGACCACCCCCAGCCATGCCACCTCAATTCCACCGCATGTCAGGGGATCACTTGGTGCTTCTGCAGAAGGAGTCACGGCCCTCTTGACCAAGAGGGCCATTGAGCATGTTCCGATCCCAGAAGTAGGACGTGGTTGCTACTCCCACTACTTTCTGGTGCCCAAAAGGACAAGGAGGACATGCGTCCTATCTTGGACCTCCGGAACGTCAATCGCTTCCTCCGGAAGGAGAAGTTCAAGATGCTCACCCTAGCTCAGGTCTTGACTGCCCTCGACCCTGGAGACTGGTTGGTAGCGTTGGACTTGCAGGACGCTTATTTCCACATCCTCGTCCTGCCGGCCCACCGGCGTTACCTACGGTTCACGGTAGGCCTCGAGCATTTTCAGTTCACCGTGCTCCCCTTGGCCTTACCAGTGCCCCTCGGGTGTTCACGAAAGTGATGGCGGTGGTCGCAGCTCATCTGCGCCGGGCAGGGGTTCCAGGCTTCCCTACCTCGACGACTGGCTGCTGAAGGCGGGCTCGCCCCAGGCAGTCGTCTCCCACCTCCAGACTACGGCCGAACTCCTGCACTCGCTGGGGTTCTCCATCAATGTGCCGAAGTCGCATCTGATTCCTTCTCCACAGCTCCTTTCATCGGAGCGGTTCTGGACACGACGCAGTTTCGGGCCTATCCTCCCGAACGGCGAGTCCGGGGATATTCAGGCTATGATTCCGATCTTTCAGCCTTTATCCTGGGTTTCGGCACGGATGACCCTGAGGCTGCTGGGCCTCATGGCCTCCTGCATCCTGCTGGTCAATCATGCCAGATGGCATATGCGGGCTCTGCAGTGGGACCTGAAGTTCCAGTGGGCGCAGCACCAGGGCAACCTGTCCGATCACGTCCAGATCTCGGAGGGGACTGCAAGACAGTTGCAGTGGTGGCTCTCGAACCGGCAATGGGTCATGGGCAGATCCTCTCCCTTCCCCAGCCAGAGCACACAGTTGTGACGGACGCGTCCCTTCTGGGATGGGGCGGTCACATGGGAGAGGCGGAGATCAGAGGCCTCTGGTCTCCGGCGGAGTCCCGGCTCCATATCAACCTTCTGGAGCTCCGGGCGATCCGACTTGCACTCAAGGCATTCCTTCCCTCTGTCAAAGGGAAGGGAGTGCAGGTGTTCACAGACAACACCACCGCCATGTGGTACTGCAACAAACAGGGCGGGGTGGGGTCTTGGACCCTTTGTCAGGAGGCTCTGCGCTCTGGACATGGCTGGAACATCAGGGCATGTTCCTGATGGTTCAACACCTGGCAGGTTCCCTGAACGCCAGGGCGGACGAACTCCAGCCGCAGGTGCATGATGGATCACGAATGGCGTCTTCACTCGGAAGTGGCGCAAGGACTCTTTCTACAATGGGGAGAGCCTTGGTTAGATCTATTCGCCACCGAAGAGAACGCGCAATGTCATCAGTTCTGCGCGTTGGAATTTCCAAGGCGGCACTCGCTCGGAGACGCTTTTCGTCACGAGTGGAGTTGCGGTCTGTTGTACGCCTTTCCGCCTATACCACTTCTACCCAGAGTGTTGAAGAAGATTCGGCACGACCGGGCCCAAGTCATTCTTGTGGCTCCGGACTGGGCTCGAAGAGTTTGGTATCCCGAGCTACTCAATATGAGCGTAGATCCCCCGATCCGTCTGCCTCTCCGGGAGGATCTTCTGTCGCAGCAGCAGGGGACGGTCCTCCACCCGAACCTGTCCAGTCTACACCTGCTTGCGTGAGATTGAGCGGCGGCAGTTGATTCCTTTCGACTTGCCTCCCGAAGTTTGTGATGTGATTCTGGCAGCCAGGCGTCCCTCCACTAAGGTGGTATACGCCTGCAGGTGGAACAAATTTGTGGCATGGTGCACAGCAAAGGCTGTGAATCCCCTCTCTGCCCCTCTTTCTGAGGTCCTTCTGTTCCTTCTTTCTCTGGCCCAACAGGGTTCTGCCCTGGGTACCATCAAGGGTTATCTTTGTGCTATCTCGGCCTTCCTCAGGCTTCCTGATCAGCCCTCCTTTTCAAGTCCCCTGTTGTTAACAGGTTCTTAAAAGGCATTACTCACCTCTTCCCTCCTGTTCCGTTTGTGATGCCTCAGTGGGACTTGAACTTGGTTCTTACCTTTTAATGTGCGCTCCCTTTGAGCCTCTACATAACTGTCCTCTTCGTCTTCTGACTCTGAAGACAGCCTTTCTGGTGGCCATCACCTCCGCTCGGCGGGTGAGTGAGCTCCAGGCTCTATCTTGCAAACCTCCCTTTCTGTCTGTTCATCCGGACAAGGTTGTTCTTCGGACGCGCCCGTCCTTCTTGCCAAAGGTGGTTACTGCTTTCCATATTGGGCAGACCATCACTTTGCCCACCTTCTTTCCGCCTCCGCATCCTTCCAGAGAGGAAGAGAGGCTCCACCGTCTGGACCCAAGACGTGCGCTCTCCTTCTATATTGACCGCACAAAACACTTCCGGGTGGATGACCAGCTCTTTGTTGGCTACGTGGGCGCCAAAAAGGTCGGGCGGTGCACAAGAGGACCATCTCCCGCTGGGTTACCTTGTGCATCAAGACCTGCTATTCTTTGGCTAAGAAGGAGCCTCCTGTTGGGCTGCGGGCCCATTCCACCAGGGCAACGGCTGCTACCACGGCTTTGGGCCGCGGTGTTCCGCTGCCGGTTATTTGTCCGGCAGCTACGTGGGCCTCGCTGCACACGTTTACAAAGCATTACTGCCTTGACAGTCAGGTCCGGAGGGACGGCTTCTTTGGCCGTTCTGTCCTCCAGGACTTCCTTGTCTGATCTTTGTTCGCAGACCCACCACCGGGGTTGGTATTGCTGGGGTATCTATTCTAAGGTAAGGAATCTGTCACTAACGTGTCTCTTTCAGATGCACAAGTTACTAACTTGTGTAACGATATATCTGTAAGAGACAGTAGTTAGTGACAGATTCCTTACCGCCCCACCCATCCTCCCCGTTCTGCGAACTGATTTCTAGGGTTAAGGACATCCCTTTCAGGGCCCTAGTATTTTTCAGACACCTATGTCAGCTTCTTGCATGGCTCTGCGTTCCTGGCGCGGAAAGTCGTGTACAGAACTGACGTCAGCGCGCAGGGGCGGCGTCTGAGCACTGCCCGCGACGTCATCCCGGCGATCACGACGCCGACGACGGACGCGGAGCCGCACGACGCCGCCTACCGACGCTGCAAGGGTACTGCTACGCAAAAATCTTTCCGGATCCAGCCTGACGCCTGGGGATATTCTAAGGTAAGGAATCTGTCACTAACTACTGTCTCTTACAGATATATCGTTACACAAGTTAGTAACTTGTGCTTTAGTTATATTTACTTTCTAGAAGTAAACAAGCTTGGCACAAAGTAAATGGTACTTTCCAAGGCAGATTGAACAATAAAAGCAAGCTGAATGAAAATGACTTTGTCACAGGTTTGTAAATACTAGGAATACAGTCGAAATTACTGTTAGATTATTTTTGATTACTTTACGGATTACTTTATGGATTACTTTTCCTACTCAGTGTGATATGCCTAGATATCTCACTGGGACATTTCCTATAGAAAAGGTAAGGAAAGCAGTTTTTTAGATATTTGCAGTTTTTCAAGTTCTCGTACAAAACCAACTCCACACCAAACAATTTTCACAAGAAAGCAGTCAGTGCAGTCCTATGGGAAGAAATGTAGTTATCGGTTTACAGGTAAGTACTTGGTTGTGGGAGTTGGTATTCTGGGGTTAGAACCGGGGTTCCCCCAGGGTCAAGGATGCACTCTCAAAGCACCCTCAGCGGCACTAGGGCAGCCGAGTGTAGAGTGCTGAGGCCCAATGTTATCCAATGGGGGATAGGGAGCCTCCGGTTGGTGGCTGCTCACGAGCAGGCCACAAGGTGGAGGGAGCAAAGCTCCTGGTGTTAGGCTCAGGGCAAAGGGGGATCCGAGTTAACACCTAAAGTTCACCCGCAGCGGCGCAGGGGCGGCTGGTTGCAGGGTGCTGTTTTGGCTTCGGGTGATATTCTGGAGGTGACCACTGGTAGGAAAGGTAAGTTGGGATGCCTGGGGTTGCTGGGACACTGTCGGTTGGGCCACCCAAGGCCGTGGGACGTCGGCTGCAGGGGTGTTTTAAGGAGTTGACTTTTCTTTCCAGCTTCGTCGTGTTCGGGGGGGATCCTCCAGAAAGAGACTGCAGGCGTCATTTGGAGAGTCGAGGCAGGTCAGAGATCACCAGGTCTCAGGTCAGGATCACCGGGGAGACCTCCTCGTGGTGTTGGGCCACTTGATCTCGGGCCGTGGACGTCAGGTGCAAAGTGGTGCAGACTCACAGATTTGGCCAGAGTCGGTGGGTGAGCAAATCAGGTGCTCACGGGAGACAAAGTCTTGGGTTTGGAAGGCAGGGCAGGTCCTTCAGGTACTTAAGGATGCTGGCTGCAGGACACACCAGGATTTCGCTTTTGCAAGTTCAAGGTGCGGAATGGCCGGTAGGGCTGGGTCCAAGTCTGTGGGCGTCCTCCTCTTCTTAGTTTCAGCACGGCTTCTTCGGTCCTTCTTCTTCTCTTCTTCTGGTCGGTTCTTGTCTGAGGAGGCAAAGTTCAGGGTTGCCCCTAAATACTAGATTTAGGGGTGTTACAGGAAAGTAAAGGTTGGGACCAATGGGTCTCTTCCTTGGGGTGTGTACACCCCCCTACTATGCCACCCTCCAGTGGGAGGGGGGCATATGCCTCTCTCTGGTTGGCTGGGGCCCCCCATATGCAAGATGGAGGGGACCGAGAGTTGTGCTTCACCTCGCCTCCCGCACCTGAGGGTGGGTATGGCAAAGGTGGGCACACCTCCCTTCCTCACTTGGTTTTCCCGCCAATCCTACCACCCAAAGTGGGGGTCAGAACCGGTGGGGGCTAGTTGCTGGAGGCGGCAAATGGCTGGGGAAGCTCACAAAGGCGGCAAGCCTTTAAAGCTTCCCCTTCATGGACCCTGCCCGTCCTGGGGGAGGAGGCTTTGCATCTCATCCCAGGATGTGCATTGTTACAGACCCCCGAGAGCATCAGGCTCTCGACCCAGGGGTCCAGAAACATGTCTGGTGGTGGCAGCTGGCGAGCAGCCACTCAGCCAGGACACTAGAGTTAGATCGTTTTTCAGTGGGCATCTCCAAGATGCCCTCTGAGTGTATTTTTCATTAAATCCCACACTGGCATCAGTGTGGGTTTAATGTACCAAACTTCTCAGTTTTCAGTTAAGCCATTATGGTGCTGTGGAGTTCGTAATGACAAACTCTCAGCACCATATACTCTTAATGGCATTACTGCACTTTTCAATGTCTAAGAATTGGTTTAGACACTCTAGGGGTACAGGGCTCATGCACCTGTTACCTCACCACTGGTATAGTGCACCCAGCTAGAGGGGTGGCTGACCTCTGCCAGGGCAGTGGGTTGTAGGCATGGCACACAGGGATGCGTGCCATGTCGACTCTTCACTTTGTTCTGCACCAAAACACGCAGCCTGCAATGGCAGTGTGTGTGTAAAGGTACAGGGCCTCTAAGGGTGGCACAATAAGTGCTGCAGCCCTTAGAGGCCTTCCCTGGCCACAGTGCCCTTGGTACCTATGGTACCACTTACAAGGGACTAACATGTGGCCAAAGAGTGCCAATTGGGTTGGTTTCAATGCAGTTCAGGGAAAGAACAAAGGCCCTGGGTACCTGGTTGGCAGGCACCCAGGGCACACTCAGTCAAAGTACATCAACAGTTTGGCAAAACGTGGGGGCAACCATGCAAAAAGAGTGCACTTTCCTACTCTACAGCACTTGACACCTCTCTAACTCAAAAAAGACAGCACCCAAGCATCAAAATATAACTTGCACTCCCTCAAGGTCACTGGCAAAAGAGTGCATCTAGACACACCCTGAGTTCCCTGGCCTTTAGTCAACACCACAGTATATTGAAGC
Organism: Calotriton arnoldi; assembly: GCA_963921515.1. NCBI lineage: Eukaryota > Metazoa > Chordata > Amphibia > Caudata > Salamandridae > Calotriton > Calotriton arnoldi. Next base: position 4,381,582 of record CAWUFW010000381.1, read on the forward strand.
CTTCATTGAGACTTTGCTGGCAACTTCCAGTGTATGCTGGTTACCACGGACGTGCCTTCAGGCTCCACGGAACCACAGGGGGCTCCAGTCTGGTTACCGACGGCTGGTCCCCCCCTGGCACCGTTTGACCCCTTTGTACCTGTTACTGGGCTCGTAACGACTGTGGCACAGACTTCCCTCCCCCCCCCAGGCCCAAGATCCACTTCTATCTCTGCTGCTAGTACCGATGCCACCGTCCGCCATTGTTGATTCACTGCTGGTGCCCATGTTGGTCCCCAACCTGACGTTGAATCTAGCTTGACCGATGTTGTGCTGCGAAATTGCAAAAGTGCACCCAACTGCCTTGCACCAAGGCTAAATCTGCACCTCTACCGCCTCGCAACAATCAGCAGAGACTCCATGTTATTTTTTGGGTCTGTTTCTGATCCTGTGTTGGAGTAGGGCACCTCAGAATATTAATGACGATTGTTATAGGGGTGTGCCTTGCTCACTCCCTCATTATTCTCCATGATGCCTTATACATTGATTTACAAAACTTTAGTGGGCTTGATATCTCTCCTTAGAAAGAGCTTGACTTGACCCATACACCACCAACAGAAGAAAGTGCCTCATTTGCAGTGGTGGCTTGTGTGGGAGCTGAAGTACTTCAGTTACCTTTGCCCTCCATTGAGACTGAAACTAATGTTTTTACAGGAATTCTACAGCCTGGTCCAGCAGTATCTGAGCCCTTGCAGCCATTAAATGATACCCTCACAGATACTCTGATGACTGCGTGGTCGAAACCATGTTCTTGCTGTCTGTTAGCCAGCAGGTGGCCAGGCGATATAGGCAGGTGCCCCAGACTTTCTCACCTATTACCCTACTCCTGAGCATCTCGTTGAATGGCCTCGCCCAGTATGGTGAATTCTAATTCATCTCTATCCCGTCCCACTGAGAATCCAAATGAATTGATGTATTTGACAAATGTGTTTTTTCTTCTGACAGCCTGTTACTGGGATTCATAAATGCTGTTGGGTTCTTATGCAAATGCCCTTTGGGGCATGGGCAGCAAGATCTTGCCAGGGGCCTTGGAGGGCCTTAGGGCTTCTTTGGCTCTGATGATCCATGATAGGCTGGATGATGTGGCATTTCTGCCTGCATCCCTCCTGGAGCCAGCACTTGAGGCTGTGTAAGACGGAACAGATGCACTGCCTTTCTGGAGTGGGAAAGGCACCAGTGGGTTGCCGCAATCTATGTGTCAACTTACCTTAAGGCAGCCAGCCTACCAGTATAGTCTCCTCTACCATTACTCTGCTCCGTGAGGGAATCATTGGAGACGTCCTCCTCTGCTCCATAGTCTGGCAGTTCCCCTTCCCGTAGTCCTCAGGTGAGGATCTCTGGGATAGCATTAGCATAAAATTTCCAATCCAAGATGGCCACCACATCATTTAGGTCTGTGGAAACTTCTCATACCAACATAGCGGGCCAAATTTCTTTGAGGTAATTTCCTGGTTTTGGTTGATAAAAGGAAGGAGATATGTCCACTCCATGCGTCGCAATGCTACTAGGTTTCCTGTGGACATGTTCCAGTGCTCCAATCCATCTCTCGGATTCTCCTGAGATTGACTGTTCCTTTTTCTTCCTTTTGTTCCTTCCAGCATTGCTGGTGCTCCTGTTTTCACCTTTGGGGTTGTTCTGGATACCTTCAGCCATCTGGCCTCCTGCTTCTTTGATCCCTCGTCGGTTGGCTAGCCTCTGGGCCTCAAAGCCACCTTGAAAGTTTTTTACCCTTCGGCTTTTTTCTCCATCTCAGGGCCTTTTCCAGAAGGCACTTTCTGCTTAGGCACTACATGGTGCCGGCAGTAACAATGTTACTGGAAGGGGTCGACCATATATCTGGCAGACGAGATCCTTGAAGACCTGGGTTTCTGGTCCAAGCGACAGCCAAAGACTCTCCACTAGGTGTCAGCTTCATGACAGATGCAGCCAACTAGGTCATTTGTGCAAGCTTAGATACCATGGACTGTATTGGCAGGGTGGTCGGGACCATTGTAGACATTCCTGAATTAGATCAACTAGATGTTCCAGTGATGTCTAGGAACCACTAATGGAAATGCCCTTATGTGGGTTGTGCCTCTTTGGAGATAAGGCGTACTTTGCTTTGAAATACAGTGTGTTCCTTTGGGCTGTTGAACCTGCAAATCAATTTTCTCATCAGTTAGGAAAATTCAGGGGCTATTCCATGGGCTTGATATATAGGCAGAGACAGCCTTTCGAACTAGTAATGCAACGTCCTTTAATGGCCGTGGATGCCGAACCAGCAAAAAAGTGCACAGGATAGAGGCACCAGTCCTCCAGTGCCTCTTCCCCTGCTACAACAGGCAACAGAATGCTTTAGGATGACCTCAGCAACTCATGCATAACCCACGGGGGCCAGATCCTACACTTCCTTTCAGGTTGGTGATCCATCCGTCTGACGGATGGGTCTTCTAAATTGTTCAAAATGCTCACATTGGCTCAGATCCTTTCTTCACTGGACCCGCGAGACTTGATGGTGTCCTTGAACTTGCATCAAGTGTATTTTCCTATCCCTGTCCTGCAGTACTACAGATTTTATGGATGGTTCAAGTTCGACCAGGAGCATTTTCAGTTTGTTGTGCACCGTTTGGCCTCACCAGTACTCCTTGGCTATTCACCAGTGATGTCGGTGGTCGCTACTCATCTTCTGTGGTTGGAAGTTCCTGTATTCCTGCATGTCAGTGACTGGCTGCTGAAGGTATTTATGCCGCAGTCAGCCAAGTACCATCTCTGGGCGATGGTGGAACTTTTAACATTGGTGGGGTCTACCATAAAGAAAGCAAAGTCCCGTCTGATTGTGTCACTAAGATATCCATTTATTGGGGTGATCCTGGATAAGGGGGGAATTTAAGGTTTTTCCTCCTCCGCAATTGATCCTGGATATTGCTTCGATCCTGATGTTTTAAGCTTGATCCTACCTGCAGGTGAGTATGGCTCTGAACTTCTTTGCCTCTCAGCATTGCACATCCTCCTTTTCAACTATGCGAAGTGTCACGAGCTGCTGTGGAACTTAAAATCCCAATAGTTACAGCATCAAGTCCACCTTTCCAAAACTATCCAAATCTCGCAGCAGACAGCCTGCAATCTATGGTGGTGGCTGACCTGTCACAATATGTTCTGCCATAGGCCACTCTGACTCCCCTACCCAGCGCTGACTATGGGGACGTATGCATTACTACTGAATTGAGGGGTTCATGTGAAGGTAGTGGAGCTTAAAGGCCACTGGCTTTCAGTGGGTAGCCGGCTCCATATAAGCCTCTTGAAGCTACAGGCTATTTTTCTGGCCCTGAAGGCTCTCCTGCCATCCATCAGGGGGAGGCAGGTGGAAGTTCTCACTGACATCATTGCCATGTGGTACTGCAACAAGCAAGGTGGTGCCTAGAGGCTGTGCATATCTGGAGGTGGCAGTAGCAACAGAACGTCTTGTTGGCCACCTCCCATTGGCAAGGTCCCTGAATGGCACAGCAGATCTAACTGTGCAGACATCTAGAAGATCATGAGTGGAAACTACATCCCAAGGTGTGGCTCAGGGTGTAATCGACCCTTAGGGAGAGCCCTGGCTAGTTTATTTTTTTTAGTTTTACAACAGTGGAGCACGCAGTGTCAACAATTTTGTGTATTAGAGTTCCGCAAGAACACGTTAGGAAATACATTACGGCAGTAATGGAACAAGGGACTCCTGTGTGCCTTCCCATCATTATTTCCTCTGCTCATAGTTATGAATATGATCAAGAGCGACCAATCCTAAGTCATCCTAATTGCCCAGGGGACCAGCAAAGTGTGATAACTGGAACTTCCGAGCATGTGCATTTATCCTCAAATCAGGTCATCTCTTTGGGTGAACCTCATGTCTCAGAAGTAGAGCAGGGTCCTTTAACCTAATCGCTGCAATGTAAACTTCCATGTATGGTGATTAAGCAGAGGCCATTGACTGCTTTTGATTTGTGGTCTGAGGTGGTAATTGTCATCCTCACTGCCACGTGCATCTCCACGAAATCCGTCTATGTTGGATGCTGGTGCAATTGTATAACTCAGTGTGGTGCTCAGGACACTGATCCCCTACAGGCGTATCTGGTAGATGTCCTTTTGTTTGTTTTGTCTTTAGCCGAGTGTGAGAAAGTGCCCTCTTTCTTGCATGGTATGCCCCCACTTTTTGCTGAATTGCTGATGTGCCTTGACTGAGTGTGCCCTAGGCTCCTGCCAATCAGGTACCCAGGGCCTGTGTTCCTTCCCTTAAACTGCATTGAAGCCTAAACCCAATTGGCATCTCTGGCCACAGGTAGGCCCCTGGTAAATGGTACCACTGGTACCCAGGGCACTGTGACCAGAGAAGGCCTCCAAGGGCTGCAGCACTTATTGTGCCACCCTTAGAGGCCCTGTACCCTGACACACACACACACACACTGCCTTTGCAGGCTGCGTGTCTTGGTGCAGAACAAAGTGAAGACTCGACATGGCACACATCCCTGTGTGCCATGCCCACAAACCACTGCCCTGGCATACATCAGTCACCTCTCTAGCTGGGTGCCCTATGCCAGTGGTGAGGGTACAGGTGCATGAGCCCTGTACTCCTACAGTACCCAGGTCCATTCCTGGGCACTGTAAGTGCAGTGCTGCCATTAAGAGTATATGGTGCTGGGAGTTTGTCATTACTGAACTCCACAGCACCATAATGGCTACACTGAAGACTGGGAAGTTTGGTATCAAACTTCTCAGCACATTAAACCCACACTGATGCCAGTGTGGGATTTAATGTAAAATGCACAACAGAGGGCATCTTAGAGATGCCCCCTGAAACTCGACCAACTCCCAGTGACCTGACTGAGTGGCTGCCGAGGCTGCCACCACCAGACATGTTTCTGGACTCCTGGGTCGAGAGCTTGCTGCTCTCGGGGGCCTGAAACAATGCACATCCTGGGACGAGGTGCCAAGCCTCCTCCCCCAGGATGGGCAGGGTTCACGAAGGAGAAGCTTCAAAGGAATACCGCCTTGTGAGCCTCTCCAGACCACTTGCTGTACTCAGCAACTGGTCCCCACTGGTTCCACCCCCCTTTGGGCGGGAGACCCGGCGGGAAAAACAAAGTGAGGAAGAGAGGTGTGCCCACCTCTGCCAACTCCACCCCTAAGGTGGGGGAGGCGAGGTGAAGCACAACCTCGAGTCCCCGCCATCTTGAGGATGGGGGGACCCAGCCAACCCAGGACAGGCTCCTGCCCACCTTCCACTGGAGAGTGACAGAGTAGGGGGTGTACCCACCCCAGGGAAGGGACCCATTGGTCCCTGCCCTTCACCTACCTGTAACGCCCCTAAATTCAGTATTTAGGGGCACCCTGAACCTTCCTTCCTTAGATCCCGATTCTGAAACAACAAGAAGAAAGAAGACCAGCCGTGCAGCTGCTAACAAGAGGTCGACACCAACTGACTTGTCGAACCTCGAACCTGCTCCTGCTAAACCCCGGCCTCTTCAGTGGCCAGCAACCTCAAAAACCCTGGAGGACCTGACTGGCTTGCTCAACTAAAGACTGGGACTCCCACAAGCAGTGGTTCTGCTCAAAATATCTGCAACCCCAGGCCCCCAGCCTGAGACCGCGGATCCTGCCCACTCTGCACCCGCCGAGCCTGGCCCGAGCCAAAGTGGACAAAGACCATGAGGACGTCCCCCCGGCGACTGTGACCAAGAATCCAGCACCCAAGGACTCCCCTCGACGCTCCTGACGACGCCTGCAGCCTCAACACCAGGGACCCCTCCAACCGCGACCAGCAGAGGGTAAGATTTCCCGACGCCTAAAGACACCCCGGCGCCCCACGGCCCTCTGTGCCCAACTCCTGGGTGTCTACCCCTCCTACAGCTTCCCAACTTACCTCTCAAAGTGGTGGTCACACCTGAAGAATCACCATCCCCGAGTTTGCAGCCTTTGTTCGTCTTGCAGCTTTCCCATTGAAACCCATTGGGCGCCCGACGGCCCAAAAGCCCACTGCACCCGGCCGCCCCAGTGCCGCTGAGGGTGCACCAACTACCCTGTTCGACTTCCCCACTTGCCCTGAGTAAGTGACCAGGAGCTTTGCTCCCACAGCCGTGTGGCCTGCCTGCCAGCAACCACCAACCAAAGGCCCCCGCCCGCCATAGGCTAACGTTGGGCCTACTCTCTCTGCACCCGGCCGCCCCTGTGCCGCTGAGGGTGTAACAACAGTACAAACCTGAACTTGGGAGACCCCTGAGTCTTGCCCCAGAACCTTAACTCTGCCAGCCGAGTACTTACCTGAAAGCTGATAACTTGCATTTTCTCCATAGGGTAACATTGACTGGTTTTCACTTGGAAATTCTTCTAAGTGTCGAGTTTTGGAACTTTGAAATATTCACTAAAAATCGTGCGAATATCAAAAACGAAATTACTCACCTGTTCTCAGGAGAGATCCCAGTGCTGGATCTAGGTACCCAGCACTGACTAGAAAAAGTGATCACATCTGTGATTTTCCGGTAACTTGATTTTCCTCCATAGGATAATATTGCCTGGTTTTTGCTAGAAATTCTTCTAAGTGTCGATTTTTGCAACATACAAATATTCCTTAAAAATCGCCTGTGTAACAAAAACGATTTCTTTCAACTGTTTACAGGAAATGCACCAGGGCTGAATCCAGGATCCAGCCCTGAGTAAGAAAAACCTTCGTAAAGTAATTCTATTGCAGTTTACTTAAAAATCCCATTGAGCTCAGTTGTAGTATACCAAGTATTGTGTTGCCTATTGCAACCCCTGTGCCATATTGCATTTAAAGTCTATTGTTCATTGAAAGTATTCAACAAACAGCATCTTATCTTGAGAAAGTATTTTTATGCAAACCTGTGGTTCTAAAATAAAACAGTATATTTTTTTTTATACAAAACAATTGGCCTAGAGTTCAGTTCTTGAGTGTGTGGTTTCATTTGCTGACTGAGTGTGTACATCAAATGCTTTACACTGTCCTCTGAGACTGCCTTACTGCTCGACCAAGCTACCACTTTATTTCAAATACATTTTTATTTGCATTTTAGAGAAGAACATTATGCATTCATTAGTTTTACATTTGGCAAGTGCCACATAATGATATAGAAGAAGCCATCCTGCACACTGCGTCCCGCATCTTAACTCAAGCTTTGTAAATTCAACCCATCTTGTTGGATAAGCTCTAGGATATCACGCAGTACAGAAAATTACATGGATAGCTAAAGACGACTGCAATTACGCACTTTTCTGGCGCAAGTATCTTACGGCTATGGCTATCTTGTGGGATCTTCCAAATCGCCAATGTGTCGGGCTGCGCACTAACTCATCAGAGCTCATGCTTGTGAAGCGGTGCCTCAACACTATATATGTGCCGCCAATATGCTATAAGCAGTGTACTAACAAGGAAAGTGAAAGTCCAGTGGAGAGAAAAAAGAGTTGAAGAGGGGGTGATAGAAGAAGGGGTAGGGTATGGCGGGGGCGACAAAGGCACTATGACAGTATGCCTGGAGTAGCTCTCTTCGCAGGGGGTGCAGTGGCAGCGCAACTATTTGCTGTCGCTTTCGTCGTGGGGACGGTGTTGAGGACCACAACAGCTGGCGGGGCGTCAAGTATCACCAGGCCTGAGTCGTGTGGGGTGGGTGGGGCGCAGCGCGGAGTGATCCACCAGGAGGATTCCAATAGCTATTTGGATCTGCGGTGTGCACCACATCATCGAAGAGGCGTAAAGCCCGCAGTTTTGGTGGCTGCTGTCTAGCGTTCTCTAGACGTCCCAGATGTTCCACCAGTGGCTTCCAAAGTGTCGTAAACTGGGTGTCTCGGTATTGTAGGCGCGCCGTGATCAGTTCCATCACCACTGTTTGCCATAGGCGGGTGAACCACACATTCACTGAGGGCGATTCCGCCTTTTTCCAATATAGGGCAATGGTCCGCTTAGCCGTTCCCAGCATGTGAAGACTGAGGTGCCAATCGCGGCGGGTCATAGCCTGTAGGTTCACCGGCCTGAGGCCCAGTACAATCGTGAGTGGGTTTTCAGGTAGCGGGTAGCCTAGTACTCGTTTAATGTGGCTAAGGACTTCTTTCCAGTAGATGGTCAAGAGGGGGCACGACCACCATATGTGTATAAAATCTCCCCGTGCCCTATTGCATCGCCAACAGATCGGTGAAGAGTTGGGGAACATTTTGTGTAACCTGTGGGGTGTATAGTACCATTGGGTCATTATCTTGTATGCAGATTCCTGCTGGGGATGCTATGAAAAGTCTTCGGGATGTCGCGCCATAGACGTGTCCACTGAGAGGGTGCAATGTCGGCCCCGGGAAGACACTGCCACTGTTGTTGGTACAGGTGTGTGGTAGGGTGTGGTGAATGTTGGAGGACTTGGTATATGCGAGATATCAATCCCTTAGAGTTGTCAAATGTGCGAGCCAGCTGTTCGAACGGTGTGTAAGGCCGTGTAGCCGCCTGTGTTAGAGAGGACGCCTGTATCCAGTGCCGGAGTTGTATATATTGGAATCTCTCCTTCTCCGAGAGTTGATATTCCTGTTTGCATTGGGCAAAAGTTCTGACATCACTCCCTAGAAATAGATCTCGCACCGTTTTGCAACCCTTGTCTGTCCATTCTGCAAAAGAGGGCAGGTGAAGAGCAGGGGGAAATTGCGGGTTGCGAGCTATTGGGGTGTGTGGAGACGGAAAAGATGTGAGGCCCTTGCGGACGGCCAGCCTGTCCCATATCTCAAGTACGGTCTTAGTAGGGGTCGCCATATATGCACTTGGGAGCGTGCTTCGCGAGGGAGCCATGCATGGTCCCAGAGAGGGCGACAGGTAACCGCCCTGTCCATATGGAACCACACCTTCTCGCTCTCCCAAGCTGTCCACTCCGGTATAAAACGGAGATGGGATGCCCAATAGTATTCTAATAGGTTAGGGCATGCGAGCCCACCCTTATCTCGAGGAAGCATTAAGATTTTACTGGAGAATCGCGGCCTCTTCCCTCCCCATATGAATGCGACTAGCTCACGCTGTAGGCTCTGGATTTGGTGTTCCGGAATAGGCGTTGGTAGGGTCTGGAATAGATAAAGCATCTTTGGGAGGATGGACATTTTAACTGTGTTTAAGCGCCCCAGCCAGGAGAGCGGTAGAGATCTCCATGCTCGTAGGTCGGTTACTACTGCATTTTTACATTCTTGCCAATTAGCTTGGGACCAGTTGGCCAGGTCCGGAGTCAAATTAAGTCCTAGGTATCTAATAGAGTTCGTAGCCCATTGGTAGGGGGCAAGGGTTTGCAGGGTCGCAATGTCCTCCGTCGGAATTGTGAGGTTAAGAGCCCATGATTTCGTATGGTTAATTTTAAGCCCTGAGATTTGCTCATATGACTGCAGCAGAGCGTGTACTGCTGGCAGAGAGCCAGTCGGATTCGACAAGGTGAGGAGGAGATCGTCCGCAAAGAGTGCAATCTTGTGGTCTATGCCCCCAAGGGCGATACCATGTATATCAGGCGAGCGGCGAATCAGAATGGCGAGCGGTTCAACCACGAGAGCGAATAATAAGGGGGACAAGGGACATCCCTGTCTGGTGCCCCTGAGGATAGAGATAGGGTGTGTGAGTTGGCCATTGACTCTTACCCTGGCGAGCGGTGCAAGGTAGGGGGCCATTATGCGCGCTATCATCTGCGGACCAAGTCCTATCTTCTGCAGAACGGCCCGGAGGAACACCCAATCTACTAGATCGAATGCCTTTTCGGCGTCAAGCGAGAGTAGGCACGAAGGTATCTTCCAGTGATGCGCCTTCCCCACCAGGTGCGCAATTCGCCGCACATTATCCGCCCCTTGGCGCTGATGTATAAAACCCACCTGGTCTGGTTCGATTAGGCCTGGGAGGTGTGTGCTGAGGCGCTTAGCCAGTATTTTTGTGTAGAGTTTAAGGTCTATGTTTAAGAGGGCTATGGGGCGAAAGGATGAGCAGAGTGTGTGGTCCTTCCCAGGCTTTGGGATTAAAGCTATTTCCGCCATAGCCATATCTGTGGAAGGCCCAGTCTTATCCGTAAAAGAATTGAAAAGGCGTAACATGTATGTTTGGAGTTGCGGTAAGAAGATACGATAAAATGAGACGGGGAGCCCGTCCGGGCCCGGTGTTTTGCCAAGTGGAAGTTCCTTAAGGGCATTGGTTAGTTCCTCTAGTGTAATTGGTTCTTCCAAGAGTTGGGAATGAAATGGGCTAAGGGGTTCCCAGTCGCAGGCGTCTAGTGTAGCCGATATTTGAGCTGGATTGGGCGTGGCTTTGCGTAAAGAGATGTATAGTAGTTTTGGAATGCTTGTAGCTTGGCAGATTCAGTGGTGGCCCAGGTCCCGTCTCCCAATTTTAGTTTAGAAATGTGAGCTTTAGCTGCCCGTGTTCTCAGGCGTCGTGCCAAGATGGTGCCCACTTTGTCTCCTCCATCGTAATAGCGCTGTCGCAATGCAAGGAGAGCGTGTTCCGCCTTGTTGGTTCTATGGGCCCGGAGTTGACCCCTGAGTATAGCTAAGCGCCGCTTGTGAATCGCTAATGGGCGTTCTTGGTCGATTTTCTCGAGTGTTTTGATTTCGCGTGTGAGTTTATCCTCGTACAGGCGGGCCTCTCTGGCCCTGGCAATAGCGATAGATGTGAGGGTGCCGCGTATCGTAGCCTTAAAGGCATCCCATAGAACAGGGAGGGCCGCTCTCCGGGAGGTCGTTGGTCGCGAAATAGGAGAGGATGGCAGCCTGTAGTTCCGCCGTGTCTACTGGGTCTCTAAGGATGTGAGGAGGAAAACGCCACCTAGTAGGTCGTCTAGGATGAGAGAAGCGTTCATGGAGAAGTAGCTCCACATGTGCGTGGTCAGAGATTGAGATATCTGACATGGTGGTTGAGAGAATGTCCTTAACTAGAGAATGTGAGACGAAGAGGTAGTCGATTCGTGAGTAAGAGCGGTGTGCATGAGAATAATAGAGTAGTCTCGGGTCTCAGGGGAGTGATACCGCCATACGTCTACCAAACCCGAGGCAGTGATACAGCTCTTTGTCGCCGCCGACATTGCCCCCATCCCATGAAATGTGCCCCCGCTGCGATCAATGTCTGCATCCCACACTAAGTTAAAGTCCCTCCCAGGATAAGATCTGAGTGTACCGGTACTATGTGTTCCCTCAGAAGTTTACGCAAGAAAGAGTCCTGTCCCTGGTTGGGCGCATATGTGTTGCAGAGGGTGAGAGTACGATGTCCCATCCCGACCACCACCTTAAGGAGTCTGCCCTCCGTGTCTCGGACCACTTTGGTGTCTCCCTGCTGGATGCCTGCTCTGCAGAGGATGGCTACCCCCGCTGTCCTAGTACGTGCTGAGCTCCAAAATTGTAGGGGGAAGCGTGGATGTGTCATACGTGTAGTGTCAGCCCTAAGGAGGTGCGTTTCCTGGAGAAAAACGATGTCTGGGTTTTGTAGTAACAGATACCGCCATATCTGACGCCTCTTATTGGGGGAGTTAAGTCCCTTCACGTTAAGGGTTACGAGCTTCAAACAGGGCACCGAGGTCATGATCGTCTAGTATCTAGTGTGCGCTTGATCCCAGGTAGGTGTCTCTGGGTTTTGAACAGGGCCAAGAGGCAGGGATCGAGTGAGGAGGCTCGAAGCTTCAACAGATTGATATTCAGTGCAGGGTGGAAAGGAAAAAGAAGTAAGGCTTCCAGTGCAAGTCCCCCAATTATCCAAGTGGTCCTCTCGCCGGGAGAATGAACAAGAAATAGGGAGAAGAAAAAAGGAACAAAGATAAACAAGACAACCCGGACGGGTTGATGGCCAACATGGCCAACAGGACCTATTCCAGTCTAGGGAGTGAGACAGGCACAGTGGCACAGGCTGTCCCGGAGATGTCACTCTCCCAGAAATAGGCGTGGGGGTTGGTCATCGTGTTACGCTTCCAGTCTTTAGTGCTGAAATGTGCTCCGGGACCGCCGTCCTGGCGTAAGATAATCCTTGCGTCTCTCGGGTGGTGCAGTAGAGTGTGGGACGCGGAGCCGGTGGCTCCCCCAGAGATGAGAAGCGCACTATGAGTTGAGTCCCATCTGCAGTTTACAGATATTTGGTGATGGGTGTTTGCGAGCCTGAGGGTGACTGACCCCCTTCCAAGGATCGTATATGCTGGATTATGTCTTGCTTTTCTTTGGATGAATTGCTTCGCTCTCGGGAGGATGGCTGTCCGGCATGACGGACCGTAGCCCACTGCGGCTTCCGTGGGACTCGAGCTCTCGGTGGCATGCGTGATGTACTTGTCGGGGGGGTGTCAGGGATCTGTAGTAGTTGGGCCGCTTCTCTGTATGACCTCAGTACTCGGCGTTTGGACTCCCATTGAAAGATGAGAGCAAAGGGGTGTCCCCATTGGTAGCGGATGTTGAGCTCTCTGAGTTTGTCCGTAATGGGACGGAAGTCTCTGCGGCGCCGAAGGGTCGTGGGGGCCAGATCTTGAAACAACTGGATAGGTGTGCCCTTGTACAGAATCTCCGGCTTGTCCCGAGCTGCCTTGAGGATAGCCTCCTTCTCAACGAAGAAATGGACCCGCGTCAGGATGTCAGGCACGAGGCTCGGTCTCCCTGGCGGACCAGCTACTCGGTGTGCGCGGTCCAGAGCGGGCGGCGAGGTGTCATAGTCTCCTCTAATGTCGTATAGTAGATCGGCCACAAAAGTCATTATGTCTGTACCTTCTGCCCCAAGCGGTATCCCCCGTAGGCGTATGTTGTTTCGGCGCCCCCGATTTTCCAGATCCTCCTGCTTGATCTGTAGCTCGATGTGTTGCTCCTCCAGGGTGGCTAGCCGCTGCCATAGGTGCTCCTGGTCCTCTGTACGGGTGTCCAGGGTCTTTTCAAGATCGTCCACTCGCCCACCTAGCTCTCCTACATCTTTCCGGAGGTCTTTAACACAAGCTTGTACCTCGGAGCGCAGGGACCCTATTTCCGCCTTAAGTTCCTGCATAAAACTGGTCATAAAGGATTGTGTGACCGGCTCTGATGAACATCCGGCCACAAGCGTCGCGTCCGGCGCTGCTACTGCCCCCGGCTTGTTCCACATGGTCAGGACTGTAGTATCCTTTGGTGTTGCTGAGGACTCCTTCCCGGGTTTTGAGCGGGTCATGTTCATGGAGTAGGAGGAGTGGCCCAGTCCCCCGCGTGGTCGTGTTCACCGCTCTCAAGTCCCTGGGGGTGGCGATCAGGGGAGACCAGGCCCAGCGGCACGGTGGCACAGCTGTATGTCGTGCTAGCCCAGGGCCCTCGACCAAGCGTGGATTGTAAAGGTGCGGAGGGACCAGGTGATCTCACCTGTAGTGGCCCCCACCGTGTATATCAAGCTCTGGGTGCCCAGGAGATCGACGGGCGAGGAGTCAGCCACTCGAGGTGGATTGCGGCGTGGTGGCCGCTTCTGGTGATGATAGGAGGATCAATCGGGTCCGCGGTGACCGCTGGCGATGCTAAACCTTGGAGGGTTGGGCTCTGTTCCACCCTAATGGGCAAGCAGACGGTGGTGCCCTCCGTCTCGCCGACAGAGATCTAGGTTCCTTAAGCTGGCCGCCGGCTCTCCACAGACGGGGAGGCCAGCGCACAGGTAGAGGATGGTACACCAAGGGCTGTACCGCGGTGTGACGGGACCAGTGCCAACGGGGGGGGGGGTCTCGCTCAGCCAGACAGGGGCGCCGCCGCTGGGGTAGGTCTTGGGCCCAGGAACCCGACCACGGGAATGCGGTCCCAAGCCGCCCAGACCATCAACTCAGTCCCCCCAGCGGCCGCTCTAACCCCCCACGCTCCCGTACCTGGTCAGACGCTGTAGACCCGGGCTCCCCCGCCGGCAGCTGGTTGCCCCTAGGCAGCAAGTTGGCTGGATCACCCCTGGCCGCCGAGGCCCGGCGGGTCAGTGCACCGGTCAGTAGCTCCGGGGCGTCTCCGGGTCTCCCTCACACTCCGGTAGCAGTGGGGTAGCGCGGGGTCAGACCTCGCTCGCCCCGAGCGCCTCCAGCGCATTCGCTCAGGGTCCGGGCTGTTAAGATGGCGGCCGTCTCTTACGGCTCCTTGAAATCGGGGATCTAGGCCCGGGCGGCGAGGCGTCCGCAGCGTCGAGTCCCCTCTGGACTCCGCACTCTCTTCTCTGAGGCCGTGGGGCTTCTCTGGTGCTCCTGGGCACTTCCAGGGGTGCTGGTTGTTGACACCCGGGATCGATTGCAGCTAAAATGGCGGGCGGGTCACCGGGTCCCAGACCCCCCCCAGTCCGAGTCTCCTCTGCTGATTGCCGCCAGCTGGGTTCGAGCCCCAAAGGCACTCGAGTCGCTCCGCTAGCGTGTACTTCCACCCGTGTTTCTTTTCGGGCCGTAGGAATGCATATATTCGCTGTGGTTGGCTATGGCGGCCCGGAGCTCAAATGGCGCACGTCTTACTCCATTTGCAGCGAGACCACGCCCCCAAGCTACCACTTTAGAGAGTAAGGTTCTATCGAACTTTAACCTCTGCCAAACCTCTGGAGACCCTTGGACTCTATACACACTGTACCTCACTTTGGTGCAGTATATATAGAGCCAGTTTCTTACACCGAGCCCAGCAAGGCCTCGCAATGGGCAATATAAAAGGTTATTTGTCGGCTCTTTCAGCATATCTATGTTTGCTGGACCAGCTTTCTTTGTTTAATCACATGTTCTGATGATGTTTATTTATGGTTTGACACACATGTTCCCTCTCAAACTGATGCCACAGTGGGATCTTAACTTGGTCTTCACATTCCTCTTATGTGCGCCTTTCGAGCCTATGCATAGTTTCCTACTACATCTCCCAACCTTGAAGAACGTCTTCCTCAAGGCACTTTCAATGCAAGTGACCTAAACCACCTTCTTTCCAGTAAAATGTGTGCTATGCACTCGGGTGGCCTTCTTACCTAGTTTTGACTCCTTTCCACATTGCGCGGTAGATTACTCTGCCAGCATTCTTTGCTTACCCTTGCAACTCAAAAAAGAGTAGAGACCTGTGGTGAAATAGCATTTATTGTATGGTGTGGTTGTGCAACCTCACCTTTTAATACACTTACCAACCCCTAAAGGACCAGTAGGTTTCGTTTATTAAACCCTCTAGCTCAACCCTGGTTGCCTGGGGCTCTGAGCAGCACGACTTAGACAAAGGAACAAGTGTAAAGCATTTAAACATCACCAAAGCATTTGAAGAAGAAATTCAAGAGGCTCTCAAGAAATCTGGCACCCGCTTTCTAAAAATAGATTATAGTTTATGTATTTTTGGACACCACAATGAAAAAGATCCACTGGAGGTATCCGGAGATAAAGATTTTACAAGGTACAGTAAATATGCACTTTTTACTCAACCGTGAACAAGCATTGGGAAATTCAACGAATTTGGCACGTTGAAACTTTTTGAGCAAAAACTTTGACTACTTGAATTGCGGTCAGTTAAAGCTACTTTGAACTACCAACTCCGACCGGGAGACAGTCAAGGGGACCAGTTAGGCTGTTAGAACCCGTTACTCAGCTGGGGAAGCATTCTTCAATCAGTTCCAGACACTTTTATCCTTTGCTGTACTGTACATTCCTAATGAAGTGGTCCTGATGCAAGGGATACAGGATGCTGAAAATGCTCAAGCATACTGTGGATGACATGCGGTCAACATGGGTCTTCCGTCAGCTACTCCTTAGTCAACTCGTGTGAGGCTGTTCTAGCCTCGTGGTTGACGTACCTCGATGTCCTCTGTACCATGGCAGAAGTTCAGCTGCCCGGTATCGTAGTCCTTCCCAGAGTGATAACTGGTCTTCTGACCGACCAAGCTGCACTCCGGCGACTCTTCCCTGGTCCAGCGGAATTGGGTGCAACTTTGAAAGACAAGTTCTGGTCTCTGGTCCTGCACAGTGGATGTTTGCTGTAGTCTGAAGATTCTGGACTACCAACTTGCCCCAGCAGGCTTCTAAAGCTGTTGTGGCCCTGTGCTGTGACCAGGAGGTCAGCCAACTGACTCTTGGAGCCTCTTGCTTCGGCTGGGCTCTGTAGATGACTCTTCCATGAGCAACACACAGCAGACACAGTCCCTCTCCTTTGCAAGCCACCAGGTTCAGCAGGTGCAGTCCATGCCGGTGCAGCCTCTCTTTGCCGGTTCCATGGTGCATCATGGCAGTCCTTCTTCGGTCTTCTTTCTTGTCCAGTCCAAACCTGAGTTCTGGGTGTCAGGGGTGAAAAGTAGATACTGTCAGTAGCCAATGGGATACTAGGTTCCCTCCCTCCTGATGACCATTTCCAGAGAAGTGTGACATCTGGCTATTCTGCCCGCTCCCAACATGGCAGAACCCCTCACTTGGCGCCCAAAGCTCCGTAGCACAACCCAGAGGTGTGGCTACCAAGGGGGCTACATGCCCCGGAGAAAACCAGATTAGCAACTGGTTTCCCCTTCCCTGTCCTTATTGCTGGCCTGTCTACCTAGACAGTGTATCTGAAAGAGACACGTTAGTGACAGATTCCTTACCTTAGAATATCCCCAGGCGTCAGGCTGGATCCGGAAAGTTTTTGCGTAGCAGTACCCTTGCACGTCGGTAGGCGGCGTCGTGCGGCTCCGCGTCCATCGTCGGGCGTCGTGATCGCCGGGATGACGTCAGTTCTTCTTTTCCGCGCCAGTAAGCGCAGATCCGGGAAGAGCAGTGCCCTAGTCACTTTTTGACTATCTTTTTGGTGAATTTTTCACTGTTTCTTCAACGAGTCCTCACGACTCCGAAGGTGTCGTAGGGATGCCCGGCTTTAAGCCCTGCGAGGAATGTGGTCGCATGATGTCGATCACGGACCCGCTCCTCGAGTGTCTCTTTTGTCTCGGCCGAGACCACGACACGAAGTCGTGTCCTGACTGCCGGAAACTTCATCCTAAGGCTTTGCGAGAGCGGTCTCGAAAGCTCCTCGAAGTCCGGCATTCGGCTCCGCGCCGCACTAAGCCCCGGTCCCGGAGAGGTCGAGGGGCCGGACGCGGAGTCCCCGCCGCTCGCCGGATTCAAAGTCTTCGCGCTCCTCCGGTAAGTCGAAGCACAAGAAGTCTAAGCGGCGCCATCGCTCTAAGACTTCCCTCGCCGGTCTCGCGACTCGGCTGAGGTCCCTGTCGGCACCGTCCCCGCCGCCCCGGACGTGCCTGTCGAGTTACCCCCGCAGTACCCGCCTCTACCCGGGCTCGGGGCAACTCCGGCCGATATACAGGAATTCCTGTCGGCCATGGCCCGCCTCTTCGGGCCTCAAGGTCCCTCCGTGCGCCTTCGGGCCCCGCGGGCCCTGATGGGGTTGCTCCGGCGCCGCCGCCGACTCCGGTCCCGGCGTCGCCTGTCCCACCAGCCTTCGTCCCGGCCTCGGCCCGGCCCCGGCCTCGACCCCGGCCCGGTGGGGCCGCAACCCCATCGACGCCGGTTGACCTAACCACGCCTCACGCCGATGTCCCCGGTGCCGCTTCCGACGCCGTCCGGGGCTCCGGGCGGCGTCGTTCCCCGGTTCTCTCCGGGTCCGGACATGGAGCCGGACCGGCGCCGCCCGACGCCGCTTCCGGCGCCGATGAGACCTTGGGTCCCTGATGTCCCTCCTCCTCCATATTTTCAACCTGAGGAGGACCAGGAGAGCTGGGAGGGGTCTGAGGACCCTCTCACACAACAGTGCGAGTTTGACCCGGACTGGGTTGAGGAACTTGGGGATGCCAGTGGTCTGGATACCTCCCCTGACTCTGGCATGCTGTCTCCTCCCGTGGCAACGGAGGAGGGGGCTAATTTTGCAACGGTGTTGCGTAGAGCTGCTGGAGCCTTAAATCTCCAGTTGCCTACAGTGGTCGCCAGGTCTAACATCCTGACTGAAGTGCTTCAGCCGGCGGCCTCCTCTGCGGAGACTGTGCTGCCGTTCAACGAGGCACTCACTGACGTTCTTTGGGTGCCTGGTCCAAACCCACCTCAGGGGCTCCTGTGGATAGGAACGTGGCCCGACGCCATCGCCCTGCTCCGGGCGACCCCCTGTTTCTCTCCCAACACCCCACCCCTGAGAGCTTGGTTGTCCAAGCCTCTGCCTCCCAAACCGCCTTCCCTACCGCCTCCGGATAGGGAATCCAAGCGCCTGGATCACTTTGGGAAGAAGGCTTTCTCTTCCTCCAGTGCTGGCTTGCGGTCTGTTAATACCGCTTGCCTCTTGGGCCGATACACCCACTCCCTGTGGGATTCGGTGGCAACTGTTTTGCCGCAGTGTTCTGAGTAGGTCCAGACACTGCTTACCCGCGCCATTGCGGAAGGGCGTGATGCGGCTAAATATACCATCCGCTGTGGCCTTGATACTGCCGACTCGCTGGGCAGATCGCTTGCAACGACGGTGGCGCTGCGTCGCCACGCCTGGCTGAGAACCACTGGTTTTTCAGGGGATGTCCAGAATACACTCATGGACATGCCCTTTGATGGAGTCGGTCTTTTGGTTCGAAGGCAGACCATGCGCTGGAGCGTTTCAAGGACTCACGGGCTACTGCTAAGTCCCTGGGCCTTGCTGTTGTGCGCCCTCCGCTCACGTCTGCTTTTCGCCCTTTCGTGGCCACGGAAGGGGCGCCCAGTCACGCCCACTGCCCGGCCAACGGCCCGCGCAGCAAGCGCCTTCGCGTGGCCGAGGACGTGGATACCGCCGTGGCGGTTCGGGCAACCAGCGTGCGGGTCAGGCCACCACCTCCAACCCGTCCGCGGCCTCCAAGCCCTCCTAGTCCCTCCTTTCAGGTGCACAGCACGCCAGTCGGGGGCAGGGTCCGCCATCACCTTCACCACTGGCGTCCCATCACCTCGGACAGGTGGGTCTTGGACATTGTCCGAAGGGGCTACTCCTCCCCTTCGAGACCACCCCCCAGCCATGCCACCTCAATTCCACCGCATGTCAGGGGATCACTTGGTGCTTCTACAGAAGGAAGTCACGGCCCTCTTGGCCAAGAGGGCCATCGAGCATGTTCCGACCCCAGACGTAGGGCGTGGTTGCTACTCCCACTACTTTCTGGTGCCCAAAAGGGACAAGGAGGACATGCGTCCTATCTTGGACCTCCGGAACGTCAATCGCTTCCTCCGGAAGGAGAGTTCAAGATGCTCACCCTAGCTCAGGTCTTGACTGCCCTCGACCCCGGAGACTGGTTGGTAGCGTTGGACTTGCAGGACGCCTATTTCCACATCCTCGTCCTGCCGGCCCACCGGCGTTACCTCTCGGTTCACGGTAGGCCTCGAGCATTTTCAGTTCACCGTGCTCCCTTTGGCCTTACCAGTGCCCCTCGGGTGTTCACGAAAGTGAAGGCGGTGGTCGCAGCTCATCTGCGCCGGGCAGGGGTTTCAGTCTTCCCCTACCTCGACGACTGGCTGCTGAAGGCGGGCTCGCCCCAGGCAGTCGTCTCCCACCTCCAGACTACGGCCGAACTCCTGCACTCGCTGGGGTTCTCCATCAATGTGCCGAAGTCGCATCTGATTCCTTCTCCACAGCTCCTTTTCATCGGAGCAGTTCTGGACACGACGCAGTTTCGGGCCTATCCTCCCGAACGGCGAGTCCGGGATATTCAGGCTATGATTCCGATCTTTCAGCCTTTATCCTGGGTTTCGGCACGGATGACCCTGAGGCTGCTGGGCCTCATGGCCTCCTGCATCCTGCTGGTCAATCATGCCAGATGGCATATGCGGGCTCTGCAGTGGGACCTGAAGTTCCAGTGGGCGCAGCACCAGGGCGACCTGTCCGATCACGTCCAGATCTCGGAGGGGACTGCAAGACAGTTGCAGTGGTGGCTCTCGAACCGGCAATGGGTCATGGGCAGATCCCTCTCCCTTCCCCAGCCAGAGCACACAGTTGTGACGGACGCGTCCCTTCTGGGATGGGGCGGTCACATGGGAGAGGCGGAGATCAGAGGCCTCTGGTCTCCGGGCAGAGTCCCGGCTCCATATCAACCTTCTGGAGCTCCGGGCGATCCGGCTTGCACTCAAGGCATTCCTTCCTCTGTCAAAGGGACGGTAGTGCAGGTGTTCACCGACAACACCACCGCCATGTGGTACTGCAACAAACAGGGCGGGGTGGGGTCGTGGACCCTTTGTCAGGAGGCTCTGCGCCTCTGGACATGGCTGGAACATCAGGGCATGTTCCTGATGGTTCAACACCTGGCAGGTTCCCTGAACGCCAGGGCGGACGAACCTGCCGCAGGTGCATGATGGATCACGAATGGCGTCTTCACTCGGAAGTGGCGCAAGGACTCTTTCTACAGTGGGGAGAGCCTTGGTTAGATCTATTCGCAACCGAAGAGAACGCGGAATGTCATCAGTTTTGCGCGTTGGAATTTCCAAGGCGGCACTCGCCGGCGACGCTTTCGTCACGAGTGGAGTTGCGGCTCTATTGTACGCCTTTCCGCCTATACCACTTCTACCCAGAGTGTTGAAGAAGATTCGGCACGACCGGGCCCAAGTCATTCTTGTGGCTCCGGACTGGGCTCGAAGAGTTTGGTATCCCGAGCTACTCAGTATGAGCGTAGATCCCCCGATCCGTCTGCCTCTTCGGGAGGATCTTCTGTCGCAGCAGCAGGGGACGGTCCTCCACCCGAACCTGTCCAGTCTACACCTGCTTGCGTGGAGATTGAGCGGCGGCAGTTGATTCCTTTCGACTCTGCCTCCCGAAGTTTGTGATGTGATTCTGGCAGCCAGGCGTCCCTCCACTAAGGTGGTATACGCCTGCAGGTGGAACAAATTTGTGGCATGGTGCACAGCAAAGGCTGTGAACCCCCTTTCTGCCCCTCTTTCTGAGGTCCTTCTGTTCCTTCTTTCTCTGGCCCAACAGGGTTCCTGCCCTGGGTACCATCAAGGGTTATCTCTGTGCTATCTCGGCCTTCCTCAGGCTCCCTGATCAGCCCTCCCTTTTCAAGTCCCCTGTTGTTAACAGGTTCTTAAAAGGCATTACACACCTCTTTCCTCCTGTTCCATTTGTGATGCCTCAGTGGGACTTGAACTTGGTTCTTACCTTTTTAATGTGCGCTCCCTTTGAGCCTCTGCATAACTGTCCTCTTCGTCTTTTGACTCTAAAGACAGCCTTTCTGGTGGCCATCACCTCCGCTCGGCGGGTGAGTGAGCTCCAGGCTTTATCTTGCAAACCTCCCTTTCTGTCTGTTCATCCAGACAAGGTTGTTCTTCGGACGCGTCCGTCTCTTCTTGCCAAAGGTGGTTACTGCCTTTCACATTGGGCAGACCATCACTTTGCCTACCTTCTTTCCGCCTCCGCATCCTTCCAGAGAGGAAGAGAGGCTCCACCGTCTGGACCCAAAACGTGCGCTCTCCTTCTATATCGACCGCACAAAACACTTCCGGGTGGATGACCAGCTCTTTGTTGGCTACGTGGGCGCCAAAAAGGTCGGGCGGTGCACAAACGAACCATCTCCCGCTGGGTTACCTTGTGCATCAAGACCTGCTATTCTTTGGCTAAGAAGGAGCCTCCTGTTGGGCTGCGTGCCCCTTCCACCAGAGCAACAGCTGCTATCACGGCCTTGGGCCGCGGTGTTCCGCTGCCCGTTATTTGTCAGGCAGCTACGTGGGCCTCGCTGCACACGTTTACAAAGCATTACTGCCTTGACAGTCGGGTCCGGAGGGACGGCTTCTTTGGCCGTTCTGTCCTCCAGGACTTCCTTGTCTGATCTTTGTTCGCAGACCCACCACCGGGTTGGTATTGCTGGGGTATCTATTCTAAGGTAAGGAATCTGTCACTAACGTGTTCTTTCAGATGCACAAGTTACTAACTTGTGTAACGATATATCTGTAAGAGACAGTAGTTAGTGACAGATTCTCTACCGCCCCACCCATCCTCCCCGTTCTGCGAACTGATTTCTAGGGTTAAGGACATCCCTTTCAGGGCCCTAGTATTTTTCAGACACCTATGTCAGCTTCTTGCATGGCTCTGCGCTCCTGGCGCGGAGAGTCGTGTACAGAACTGGACGTCAGCGCGCAGGGGCGGCGCCTGAGCACTGCCCGCGACGTCATCCCGGCGAACACGACGCCGACGACGGACGCGGAGCCGCACGACGCCGCCACCGACGCGCGAAGGGTACTGCTACGCAAAAACTTTTCCGGATCCAGCCTGACGCCTGGGGATATTCTAAGGTAAGGAATCTGTCACTAACTACTGTCTCTTACAGATATATCGTTACACAAGTTAGTAACTTGTGCAGCAACCCCTCTCCCAAGTGTTACCCATTTGCCCTTCAAAGGCGACTTCTCCTTTGAAGCTCTACTTTTGGGCCAACACCTGTGTGGCTTTCTGCAGGAGTGAGGTAACACCTCTCTCCAGTGAAGGTTTCTGGTGTCCCCTTTCCTGGGCGTCGTTAGCATGTCTCCCCAGGAGGGCAGAAATCTGTCTCGGGGACCTGCTCCTTGTGCAACCGTTCAGGGTACAGGAGATTAAAGGCAACAAAGTATCAACTATGTATTGTAATCGGTTGTTTGATACCTTGAAGTATCAACTTTGACTGCACCTTTCAGGAGTTGGCACAGCTGAGGGGTCAGCATGTAACTCTTTACCTGCAAAAGGGGCAACCAAGTTCTTCCACAGTAAAAGCGACAATTTCACGTTTTTACTGTCAAAACATGTAAAATACATGTTCTGCCCGTGAAATATGATGCACCCTGCCTTAGGGCTCGGTAGGCCTGCAATAGGGATGTCTTACACATATTGCAAGAGGAGGCTTGGCTTTGCCATTGTTTTAAATGGCAAATTCGGGCTCTTCCAGTCTGTAGTGACGGACTTGGAGACTCCTTTTACTGGTGTCACACCCAGTGTGGCACAACCAGTGCTGCAATCCCCGGTGTGACATTTTCTCTTACATGCCCTTGGTACTCTTGGTACCATATACTGGGAGCTTAGTAGTAAGTTACCCTATGCCAATCTGGTATAAGCCAGTTCAACATAAACGTTTTAGTGTCAGGGCACTGAGGTCTGTTTAGCAGGGCTCATTGCACCCGCAAAGTCGAAAAACCAGCAGCATCAGTCCAAAAACTTGGGATTGAACATACAAAAAGAGGCATTCCCTTAGAAGGCTCTAACGGATAGACATCAAAGGGGCTTTAAGTTTTTACATTCATCGTACCAATAGTCATCAAGTGGATGGTCAACTTTTTGTGGGGATTTCTGGAGCAAAGAAAGGAAGGCTGTGCAGAAGAGACTACTTTGAGTTGGGCAGTTCTCTATATTAAGATCTGCTATGCATAGGCCAAGAAGCAGTCCCCAGAAAGTCTGAGAGTCCATTACACCAGGGCCAAGTCTGTTACCTCTGCAATGATGTGAGGGGTACCTGTCCTTTACATTTGCCAAGCTGTGACGTGGATTTTGGTGCCTACATTCACAAGCTCTACTGCCTTGACAACCAAGTCTGGCGGGAAGGGCATTTTACTTACTGAGTTACTCAAGGCTTTTTGGTCTGAGCCAACTCCATGGGCCCTCCACCTTTTGGAGGCTCTACTTTGGTATCTGTACTAAAGTGGTAATCTATAGTTAGAAATATCCAGCAGAAGAATAAGTTATTAACCTTTGGTAGCCTTCTTTCTAATGGATACTGTAACTGCAGATTCCTCGGTGCGCTTAAACTTCCTGTTTCTGTGGTGTGGCCTCTTTTTAACATCTAAAAAGGTCCCAAATTCGTACTCAGTACTCTATTCCCAAATATTGTTCTTGCTCAGTGTCTGTGGGTGCTGAAAGAGAAGAAATTGACATCAAAGCGCATGATTTCCACTTACATGCAGCTCAACATCATCACTCCTGGGGGTGGTACATAGTCAGTACAGAGCAACACAACACCACCTATTGGTGTGCTTACGCACTTCTACAAAATTCACTTGATCCAGTCAGGCGCCTGAAGGATATCCTAATATGAGGAATCTGTGGATAGATAAAGTATCTACCAGAAAGAACGCTATGAAAGGAAAATAACAAATTGTTCTGGGTATCTTGCTTCAATGAACATGTACCTATGAGTCATTAAAACCTACAGTAAGAACCTGGGTATCGTACTACGTTGCCAATGAGTTCACCATTCCGCAACTCATTGACTTAATGCATTTGTTTCCTCCTATCAGGTATCAGGTGGTGTCTTGGAATATAGATCTGGTTTTGACCAGGTTAATGCACAAACCTTTTAGTCCATGACCTCCAGTGATTTGAATCATGTAGTGTGTTCCATTGGGGCAAAGTGGCACTGAAGAGTCATACCACTTGCATTCTTTAGTCTTTACTAGGTTTTACTTTAGCAAGATTTGTATTATTATTTTTTGCTCGCCTTCTCATCTAAGGAATCACAGTTCTACTGCGATTGAATCAAGGATTTATATTCTGCAGACTAACATTGTGTTACCTTTAAGGACAATACTGACCAAACTGCCTCAGTGTAAGATTTAAATTCCAGATTTGTTCTCTGCACTTTCACACCCCCATAACTGATATATTTCACAAGTTTGATTAGTTGAGGTAATTCTTCCTCTCCCTCCCTCCTGGTCATCTCTTCATCACTCGTAGTGTCATTTATACAGGCAGAGCAGCATGCAAATTGTCAGATGGATAAACTGTGATCGGGTCCATTTTTATCGGCTCACACCTTCGGAGACCAGAGGATATGGCTATATCCATACATGTATTGCACAGGCTGCATACTGCTTTGAAGAACAGCTCTGAGATGCATTTTAACTTCTTGCCACTATGTGTCCTGCTTCCCATTGGTTGGTAATAGGAGCAAGTCCTGAACTAAAGGTAACAAAGGCTCAATAATGGAAGTAGCCGCATAGAATAATCCACTAGAAAGGGGATCATTGCTACAGGAGCAGTGTCAATGTTTGTTTAGAAGATAGAAGTTTACACAGCAAAAAAAACAGATGCAGTAAATTTGTTGAAATCTCAGAGTAAACCTTCATTTTTGACGTTTTAAAATGAGTTAATATTGAATACAAAGAAAAATCAGATTTTTCAACAAAAAAAAAGAAATTCTCATCTGCATATTACTCTCAACCTAGTCGCTAGATAAATGCAAATTAGTAAATTAATTTTTTATAAAGCAGAGTCAATATGGCTTTGTAGCTTCTCCGCCATCAGTCAGATCATATGGATTCACCATTGATCCCACCCTCACATTTTCCCACATGTTAATAAGGTAGCTAAAACTTCAGATTTCCATCTGCACAAGCAATAGTAAATACTGCACATAATTGCTCTTGACTCTTTCACACCTAGCCCCAATCAAAGATGTTTTCCACTCAGAATGCAAGGTGCATAAAGCAAGAACATTTGACCAAATCACACATATTCCCCTTCGCCTCTATTGGCTCCCACTAAAAGCCCTAATATAATTCCAGATCTGAGTTAAGGCAATTCACAATAACAGCACACCTTACTTAGAAGAGCTGACTACCTTAGGTGGCTCAAGAAGTCTAAAAAGCAAGGACTTTTATTCTTAGAAGATCCCAAATTTAAATTTTGAGTAGAATGGAATGTTTTATTCTCTGATACTGCTGTGGCAGCATTTATGCTGTCTACACTTAAACCTTAGAGCAGTCACTTCTTTCCTTACTGTTAGAAACCACATTAAACACACAATTTTCAAACAGTTCCTGACCCCAGGATAACCTTTCCCAAATGGTTCTCATATTGCAACAAACTCAGCAACTCTGATCCATGTTTTTATCTCAGTCATTATGTTCTATCACCTATTGGCTAATCTTTGCAACCTCTAGGATCACTATGTTGACTTTTATCTACTCTTTCCTTATCTAGATGTATCGCTTGATCATGTTTATTGATTGTTTGTAAAGCACCCATATACCTCCCTTGGTCTTGATTGCATATTATAAAGAATTAAATACAAATAAGTTTCTTATCAGTAGGATTAGTTTTGAAGCTTTATATCTGTTGTAAAGTTGCATGCAGTCGGCCCACCACAAAAGGTTGAGTAACCATCATGGTGCCTAGATGTGGGGTATTGTTGGAGCTCAGACCAAACTATAGGTGTAAAAAAATTGAAATATGCCATGATCATGGGTCACAATTTTAATTTCTTATACATGTAATTTTGAGTCTAAGCACAAGGCTGTATGTACAACACATGAAACTGTGAGTGATAACTAGGTGCAAACTTTGCTTTTGGTGAAAAACTTGCTTTTTATTCCTATCTCTTGAGTATACAACACAGTTGAATAATAAAATGAGTGGGAAGTATGTCTGGGTTCTTATTTGGCCAATTTAACCAGATCACATTCTACCAAATTATTATTTGCCCCTTATTGACATGGC
Organism: Calotriton arnoldi; assembly: GCA_963921515.1. Lineage (NCBI taxonomy): Eukaryota > Metazoa > Chordata > Amphibia > Caudata > Salamandridae > Calotriton > Calotriton arnoldi. The sequence continues at coordinate 4,407,910 of CAWUFW010000381.1, forward strand.
TGCTAGTGGAAATTTTCTCTAAAAACTTGGATAGAAAGGAATAGAAAGTTATATATTCCTTATTTCTTGGTGCACATAGACTAAGTTTTCAGGAGGACTGCATTCCCGTTGCTGATCACGTGTCACTGGTTCCAGCTCTCTCCTTTCTGAATGCTCACCTTGACCCTTGTTCAGATCCCCTAGCTGGTAGATTAATTATATTGTACAGGTGTAGGTGGTGATTTGAGGTAATGGTATCGAAATTGCTAAATGTTTAGATAACAATAGCAAATTTCTGTGAGTGTTTAAAAATAAAATTCATTCCTGATCTTAAAATGCATTTATCTGCTTATGTAAACTCCTTGCATCATTCATTCCTTCTTTTGTCCTTCATTAGCAACTTGAAGCTGTGAACCAGCTTATCCAAAAGTCTGCAGTTTTTGAGTCTGGTTCACTGAAGCAATTTGCATTTTTGTTGGTGGCCAATAATCAACCAGCACTAAAAGTTTCTCCGAGTCACTCCAGCACCAAGAGCACTGTAATTGAAATGCTGGTTCACACCGCTGCTGTCCTGCTAAACGGACAAAATCGCATCCTGGAACCACTGAAGAACCTGGCATTCACTCCAGCCAACATGCAGGTAAAGAACAGGGTAAACCTAGTTTAGTTAATCAAATTCTCATCTGCATGTCATCCACAAATTGTTTAAATATGTTCTATACCAATGTTTCACAATTTTGTATAATTTATATCTGCTTCGAATTTTAGACCAAGTGCACCCAAAGTACTGAATAAACCTTTTTTGTTTACATCATATTTTTAGAATTCATTTTTTCCCACAATGCCGGCAGACCTTCTCATTGATGCTAAGGACTGGACTAGTTTAGCCGGGCTTCATTGGTACCGTAAGTATCACCTCTGGTAATGAAACTGGTTTAAGTATTTAGGATGGACAGGAATAGATGGGGTAGAGGCTGAACTGAGTGTACTGCTGATAATTGGGCATGAGAACAATGACAATGTGTATGGATGTGCATGCACACATGTACAGAGCTTTTCCTGTTTGCCTTTAATGTAGTACTATAAATGAATCACAGGTGAGCGATGCATTGATAGCACATGGTTAGGGCATGTTATTCTTCATTTGTTCCCTTCCTTTGTGCAGTGAGGAGCCTATCCTCTCAGAATGAGTGCATGAAGCACAACCCCACCCTTTTCAAGCATATGTTTGTTTTATTTGTTATTTTGACGTCCCTACCCCTTCAATCCTGTGTATTGAATGTCCAGCCATTAGGCAGATCAAGAGCCGATGCCAATCATGTTAGAAGCTTAGAGGCCTAAGTTTAGAATCTGAGTGGTTAGCTCTGTCCATACCATTCCCACTTAGCAATTCTCCATTTTGTCTTGTTTTATACGCTATGCAGAGAAGACATACTTTCTCTTTGGAAAAATGTCTAATTGGTAGATTTAGATATCTGTTTGTGAGATTCCTCTTGGAATTCTACCTTTTTTTGTTACTTAATGAGATATTAATTTTTCAGCCTACATTCTTGTTGATTTCAAACTTATTGTGTGATCTGACCCTTGCTCATTCATGCTTTGACTGTCATAAAAACTGAACAGGGGCCATGTTGGTTTTCACTTAAATGGAATGTATGAAGTTATTTGTCAGTAAAGAGAATAAAAGTGTTTTGTTCATAAGTTGTCAGTTAAAATTTGAAGTTCTGTTTGATTTCACCAACAGTACCCTTCTGGTTCCATGTCTGTTATCCTACGGAAACTTGGCTTGGGGCTTTTTAGGTAAAGCTGTTTAACAATTCTGTTTTCTGATTTAGTTTTATTCCCTCTCTGTGGGGATTAAACAGAGTGCTCATTTCCTGTGAGTACTTCTTCATTGTGTAGCCCTGGTTCTACAGTACTGAGCATATCTAAGTTTCACTTGCTTGAATCATTCTTTCCAATCATGATGGAAATCCATAGTATTTTAACATACAGTAAAGAGACTTGATATGCTCATAGGCAATCCAACAGTGTTTATTTAGTAGCACGTCCACCTCATTTGAATCTGGCCACAATTCAGCCAGTGAGGTAAATTAGTGTTGAGCACTCCATCTAGAACGTATAGTAGCTCAGATTTTTACTGCATGTAAAATTGTACTTGAGCCCTTAGGCATAATTCTGCTCTTATAGATTCCGATTTTGATTTTCCACTCCTACTCTACATTACCAATCTTAGGTCCAGGCCAAACTTAATCTTTTACCATTTGGTGAGTTGGTTCTGGATTTTTCTGGGCTAGAGGAGCAGGAGAAAGAATCGGTTTTCATGACCTGCTCCGGCTGCTGCCAAAAAATTATATATGAAAATGATCCGCCTTTATCCGTTATGAAGCCAAAGTTGTGAGTGATTAAGACAGGTGCCTGGTATCTTTCCATCTGAAAGAGACACGTTAGTGACAGATTCCTTACCTTAGAATATCCCCAGGCGTCAGGCTGGATCCGGAAAGTTTTGCGTAGCAGTACCCTTGCGCGTCGGTAGGCGGCGTCGTGCGGCTCCGCGTCCGTCGTCGGCGTCGTGATCGCCGGGATGACGTCGCGGGCAGCACTTAGGCGCCGCCCCTGCGCGCTGACGTCAGTTCTTCTTTTTCCGCGCCAGCAAGCGCAGATCCGGGAAGAGCAGTGCCCTGGTCATTTTTTGACCATACTTTTTGGTGATTTTTTCACTGTTTTTCCATCTTTCAAGGTGTCGTAGGGATGCTCGGCTTCAAGCGATGCGGCGCCTGTGCGCGGATGATGTCCGTCACTGACCCGCATCGGGAGTGTCTCTTCTGCCTCGGCCGAGGCCACGACACGGCGTCTTGCACCGACTGCCAGGCCCTCCACCCGAAAGCTTTGCGAGAGCGGTCTCGAAAGCTCCTCGAGGCCCGGCATTCGGCTCCGCGGAAGCCCCGGTCGCGTGAGAGGTCCAGGGGTCGATCGCGGAGTCCACACCGGTCGTCGGCGTCGTAGTCTTCTTCATCCGGTAAGTCGAAGCACAAAAGTCCAAAAGCATCATCGCTCTAGGACTTCGCCTCGCCGGTCTCGCGACTCGGCTGAGGCCCCTCCCGGCACCGTCCCCGCCCCGCGGCCCCGGACATGCCTGTGGAGTCGCCCCCGCCATACCCGCCCTTCCCGGGTTCGGGGCGGATCCGGCCAAAGTACAGGAATTCCTGTCGGCCATGGCCCGCCTCTTCGGGCCTTCAGGCCCCTCCGGTGCGCCTTCGGGCCCCGCGGGCCCCGATGGGGTTGCTCCGGCGTCGCCGACGGCTCCGGCCCCGGCGTCGCCCGTGCCTCCAGCCTCGATCCCGGCTCCGGCCCCGGCCTCGATCCCGGCTCCACAACCCCCATCGACGCCGGTCGACGCAACGACGCCGGCGCCGATGTCTCCGGTGCTGTTCTCGACGCCGCCCTGGGCTCCGGGCGGCGCTCGTCCCCCAGTCCCTTCCGGCTCCGGACATGGACCCGGAGCGACGTCGCTCGACGCCGGCTCCGGCGCCGATGGGACCTTGGGTCCCAACTGTCCCTCCTCCTCCTTATTTTGAACCAGAGGAGGACCAGTTGGACTGGGAGGGGTCTGATGACCCTCTGACGCGACACTGTCAGTATGATGAGGACTGGACAGAGAGTCTAGGGGAGGCCAGTGGTCTGGATACTTCCCTGACACTGGCATGCTGTCTCCTCCCGTGGCTACGGAGGAGGGGGCCAATTTTGGTACGGTGTTAGTGTAGGGCAGCTGGGGCCTTACGTCTCCAGCTCCCTACTTTGACGGTCAAGCCTAACATCTTGACAGAGGTGCTTCAGCCGGCAGCCTCCTCTGCGGAGACTGTGCTGCCGTTTAACGACGCCCTCACTGACGTTCTTTGGGCGCCTGGTCCAAGCCCAACACAGGGGCTCCTGTGGATCGGAACGTGTCGCGACGCCATCGCCCAGCTCCGGGCGACCCCCTGTTTCTTTCTGTCCACCCCACTCCTGAGAGCTTGGTTGTCCAAGCCTCCGCTTCCCAAACCGCCTTCCCTACCGCTCCTCCGGATAGGGAATCCAAACGCCTGGATCAGTTTGGGAAGAAAGGTTTTCTTCCTCCAGTGCTGGCTTGCGGTCCGTTAACACCGCTTGTCTTTTGGGCCGATATACCCACTCCCTGTGGGATTCGGTGGCGGATGTTTTGCCCCAGTGCCCTGAGGAGGTCCAGGCACTGCTTTCCCGCGCCATTGCGGAAGCGAAGGGATGCGGCCAAATACACTATCCGTTGTGGCCTTGACACCGCCGACTCGCTGGGCAGGTCTGTTGCAACGACGGTGGCGCTCCGACGCCACGCCTGGCTGAGAACCACTGGTTTTTCAGGGGATGTCCAGAATACTCTCATGGACATGCCCTTTGATGGGGTCGGTCTTTTTGGGTCCAAAGCAGACCATGCGTTGGAGCGCTTTAAGGACTCACGGGCTACTGCCAAGTCCCTGGGCCTTTCTGCTACACGCCCTCCGCTGACTTCTGCTTTTCGCCCCTATCGTGGCCACGGTAGGGGCGCCTTCACGTCAGCAGCCCAGCCACCGGCCCGCGCAGCAGGCGTCTACGCGTGGCCGAGGACGTGGATTCCGCCGTGGCGGATCGGGCAACCAGCGTGCGGGTCAGGCCACCACCTCCAACCCGCTCCTCGGCCTCCAAGCCCTCCTAGTCCCTCCTTTCAGGTGCACGGCACGCCAGTAGGGGGCAGGGTCTGCCATCACCTTCCCCACTGGCGCACCATCACCTCGGACAGGTGGGTCTTGGACATTGTCCGAAGGGGCTACTCCTCCCCTTCGAGACCACCCCCCAGCCATGCCACCTCAATTCCGCCGCATGTCAGGGGATCACTTGGTGCTTCTACAGAAGGAAGTCACGGCCCTCTTGACCAAAAGGGCCATCGAGCATGTTCCGACCCCAGAAGTAGGGCGTGGTTGCTACTCCCACTACTTTCTGGTGCCCAAAAGGGACAAGGAGGACATGCGTCCTATCTTGGACCTCCGGAACGTCAATCGCTTCCTCCGGAAGGAGAAGTTCAAGATGCTCACCCTAGCTCAGGTCTTGACTGCCCTCGACCCTGGAGACTGGTTGGTAGCGTTGGACTTGCAGGACGCATATTTCCACATCCCCGTCCTGCCGGCCCACCGGCGTTACCTTCGGTTCACGGTAGGCCCGAGCATTTTCAGTTCACCGTGCTCCCCTTTGGCCTTACCAGTGCCCCCTCGGGTGTTCACGAAAGTGATGGCGGTGGTCGCAGCTCATCTGCGCCGGGCAGGGGTTTCAGTCTTCCCCTACCTCGACGACTGGCTGCTGAAGGCGGGCTCGTCCCAGGCTGTCGTCTCCCACCTCCAGACTACGGCCGAACTCCTGCACTCGCTGGGGTTCTCCATCAATGTGCCGAAGTCGCATCTGATTCCTTCTCCACAGCTCCTTTTCATCGGAGCAGTTCTGGACACGACGCAGTTTCGGGCCTATCCTCCCGAACGGCGAGTCCGGGATATTCAGGCTATGATTCCGATCTTTCAGCCTTTATCCTGGGTTTAGGTACGGATGACCCTGAGGCTGCTGGGCCTCATGGCCTCCTGCATCCTGCTGGTCAATCATGCCAGATGGCATATGCGGGCTCTGCAGTGGGACCTGAAGTTCCAGTGGGCGCAGCACCAGGGCAACCTGTCCGATCACGTCCAGATCTCGGAGGGGACTGCAAGACAGTTGCAGTGGTGGCTCTCGAACCGGCAATGGGTCATGGGCAGATCCTCTCCCTTCCCCAGCCAGAGCACACAGTTGTGACGGACGCGTCCCTTCTGGGATGGGGCGGTCACATGGGAGAGGCGGAGATCAGAGGCCTCTGGTCTCCGGCAGAGTCCCGGCTCCATATCAACCTTCTGGAGCTCCGGGCGATCCGGCTTGCACTCAAGGCATTCCTTCCCTCTGTCAAAGGGAAGGTAGTGCAGGTGTTCACAGACAACACCACCGCCATGTGGTACTGCAACAAACAAGGCGGGGTGGGGTCTTGGACCCTTTGTCAGGAGCCTCTGCGCCTCTGGACATGGCTGGAACATCAGGGCATGTTCCTGATGGTTCAACACCTGGCAGGTTCCCTGAACGCCAGGGCGGACGAACCTCAGCCGCAGGTGCATGATGGATCACGAATGGCGTCTTCACTCGGAAGTGGCTCAAGGACTCTTTCTACAATGGGGAGAGCCTTGGTTAGATCTATTCGCCACCGAAGAGAACGCGCAATGTCATCAGTTCTGCGCGTTGGAATTTCCAAGGCGGCACTCGCTCGGCGACGCTTTTCGTCACGAGTGGAGTTGCGGTCTGTTGTACGCTCTTTCCGCCTATACCACTTCTACCCAGAGTGTTGAAGAAGATTCGGCACCGACCGGGCCCAAGTCATTCTTGTGGCTCCGGACTGGGCTCGAAGAGTTTGGTATCCCGAGCTACTCAATATGAGCATAGATCCCCCGATCCGTCTGCCTCTTCGGGAGGATCTTCTGTCGCAGCAGCAGGGGACGGTCCTCCACCCGAACCTGTCCAGTCTACACCTGCTTGCGTGGAGATTGAGCGGCGGCAGTTGATTCCTTTCGACTTGCCTCCCGAAGTTTGTGATGTGATTCTGGCAGCCAGGCGTCCCTCCACTAAGGTGGTATACGCCTGCAGGTGAAACAAATTTGTGGCATGGTGCACAGCAAAGGCTGTGAATCCCCTTTCTGCCCCTCTTTCTGAGGTCCTTCTGTTACTGCTCTCTCTGGCCCAACAGGGTTCTGCCCTGGGTACCATCAAGGGTTATCTCTGTGCTATCTCGGCCTTCCTCAGGCTCCCTGATCAGCCCTCCCTTTTCAAGTCCCCTGTTGTTAACAGGTTTCTTAAAGGCATTACACACCTTTTCCCTCCTGTTCCGTTTGTGATGCCTCAGTGGGACTTGAACTTGGTTCTTACCTTTTTAATGTGCGCTCCCTTTGAGCCTCTGCATAACTGTCCTCTTCGTCTTTTGACTCTAAAGACAGCCTTTCTGGTGGCCATCACCTCCGCTCGGCGGGTGAGTGAGCTCCAGGCTTTATCTTGCAAACCTCCCTTTCTGTCTGTTCATCCAGACAAGGTTGTTCTTCGGACGCGTCCGTCCTTCTTGCCAAAGGTGGTTACTGCCTTTCACATTGGGCAGACCATCACTTTGCCTACCTTCTTTCCGCCTCCGCATCCTTCCAGAGAGGAAGAGAGGCTCCACCGTCTGGACCCAAAACGTGCGCTCTCCTTCTATATCGACCGCACAAAACACTTCCGGGTGGATGACCAGCTCTTTGTTGGCTACGTGGGCGCCAAAAAGGTCGGGCGGTGCACAAACGAACCATCTCCCGCTGGGTTACCTTGTGCATCAAGACCTGCTATTCTTTGGCTAAGAAGGAGCCTCCTGTTGGGCTGCATGCCCATTCCACCAGGGCAACAGCTGCTACCACGGCCTTGGGCCGCGGTGTTCCGCTGCCCGTTATTTGTCAGGCAGCTACGTGAGCCTCGCTGCACACGTTTACAAAACATTACTGCCTTGACAGTCAGGTCCGGAGGGACGGCTTCTTTGGCCGTTCTGTCCTCCAGGACTTCCTTGTCTGATCTTTGTTCGCAGACCCACCACCGGGGTTGGTATTGCTGGGGTATCTATTCTAAGGTAAGGAATCTGTCACTAACGTGTCTCTTTCAGATGCACAAGTTACTAACTTGTGTAACGATATATCTGTAAGAGACAGTAGTTAGTGACAGATTCCTTACCGCCCACCCATCCTCCCCGTTCTGCGAACTGATTTCTAGGGTTAAGGACATCCCTTTCAGGGCCCTAGTATTTTTCAGACACCTGTGTCAGCTTCTTGCATGGCTCTGCGTTCCTGGCGCGGAAAGTCGTGTACAGAACTGACGTCAGCGCGCAGGGGCGGCGCCTAAGTGCTGCCCGCGACGCCATCCCGGCGATCACGACGCCGACGACGGACGCGGAGCCGCACGACGCCGCCTACCGACGCGCAAGGGTACTGCTACGCAAAACTTTCCGGATCCAGCCTGACGCCTGGGGATATTCTAAGGTAAGGAATCTGTCACTAACTACTGTCTCTTACAGATATATCGTTACACAAGTTAGTAACTTGTGCTATAAGAGACTCAAGATAAGGCCCCTCCTTCAGTGGGTTAATCGGCACTGCATAAAGGATCTGTGGCAGCTACAATAAAAGCTGCTAATACATTGGAAGTCTTAGGGAGGTATGCCAGAAAGATGTGGAATGATTTCTCCCAAATCCTAGACTTGCTCCTTGAGGAAAACAGTCCAGAGTCTAAAGATGTATTTAGCAAAGATGAAATGCTTCAGCTACAGTTATTGACACATTCATGGATTATTCCAAAACAGCTTGCTGGCAGGAGCTTCAGTCCTCAAACAACATGGCTGACTGAAGAGCACATTGTTCCTTTCGGAAGTTCAAAGCAAATGTTCTAGACATGGCTTTTATTTCTGGAAACATGTTGAATAAGTCAGACAAGGGATCAAGGTGGTCATAGACGGGTATTGCTCCTTCAAGGGTTCTCAGATATATTTTTGACTGTTTACTTTTGTGGCACTAGATGCACATTGTAATACTCCAACAGAGTAGGTTGCTTATGAAGTCATGCTGCTGAATTTATCTGTCACTTTTTAGAGCGAAAGCCTTCTGCAGTTATGTGCAAGTAACACTAGGGATTTCATAATGTCCACCAACAATTTTGATTGCAAAGTTTAACCATAGACCAAATATTTTATGAAACATGAAGACATCATAGTAGCAATAAATGATGATATACAAGAAAACAGATACAGCTTCACTGCAATGAATCAGACAAACAACAGCTGTTGGAAAGGAGTCACAGATATTGAGTAAATACGTTGGCAATAGATGTGACAATCAAAAATCGAAAGCACCTTCTTAAACTGCTGAAAGGAAATTAGTTATGCTTCCTTTTATCTCATTGTCACAGCAGAGCTAAAAGAATAAAAAGTCCAGTTTTTAACATTGTGCTTTTATTTGTGAATGCACCAATCAGCCACAACCCTATTCCTCTTATGCAACTTAATGTTCAGTTGTCTGTCAAAAAAATAGTCCATGAATCTTCTTGCCTCTCAAGGAAATTTACATGTTTCAGGCATTGGGAGATTGCCCCATTCCTGCTCTCTGGATGGTTATCAGACCATACCAGCCCTGCTTTATAAACTTTTTTTAAGGGCATCTGGTTACTCAACAGTATTTTTTCCATCGTATTCTACTTTCTCAGACTGCTTCTTTCTTTTTTTTTTAGAATAGCCACTGAGGTTAGTTTCCTAACTAGTGTTGATGAGCACTCTTCACTAACCTCATTCCAGTCATCCATATTGGTTCCTCTATGACCGATCAGGATATTATGTCCTGTGGTGGAGTTGGTAGGAGGTGCGGAGAGGCATGATATGAAGTGCCCCCCCTATCATGTTTGCCACAGGCTGTTAGACACTGGCAATGATGGGTATAGTGGCTGTTTCATCTAATGTGATGCATTTCCCTGCAATCAAAAATGTGAAAGATTTTCTCATTGATATTCTCCCCTTAAGTGAAGATGGGAGAGGATGACTCGAAGTGTTTTGATGATATTGGTGGCAGGTGCTTTTGCTTGGTGTGCTATGGCTTAGCAGCTCATATATAATGCGGACAAGTAGTTCATCTACCCTAGTAATTTAGGTGGTGTTCTTCTTTTGCCACAATCTGTTCATTTCAGATTCAATGAGTGAGCGACTGAGTGAGGATGTTTATCTAGTAACTACTAACAAACTCAGCGATTTCTGTGCGCTACTTGGAGGTGGTGAGGGCCTGTCCATTGCAGAAAGTGAGATTATTCTATTCAATTCTTAAATTAGGTGGAAATTGTTTCAAGATCCTAGAGTTTTGAACCTTTCAGATCTCTTTTCTCTATTGTATTTTTAACTTGTTCTTCTGGGGTGCTCAAGGAAAACCAGGGTGAAATAAAAAGACAGAATGTTCTCTGGTTGTCATAGTAAAAGATTGATGAAAATGCATATGGGGTACTAATTGTGCATGATATTATTTCAGAAAAAAGAACAGTTATAAAGCTGTCTGAACAAGTGAACAGTTGAAATTAAACCCATATCTCCGAAATAGCAAATGATAGCACCGTCCTTACATTTGTTAGGAAAAACTATCATTTAGAGTTTTGGTTATGAGTAAGCATTTCTTGCTGACCTTTTTATGTTTATTTCTTCCAACAGAGTGTCCAAATGGTCATTACTGCACAGTTGGAGAGGTAAGTGGGGTTTATTGAAGAAACATCTTTAAAGGTGTGGGAAAGAGGGCCAATATAGAAGATATTTTCAAGTCCATATACAGGTCATACCTATTGAATAATGAGAAAAGAGTGCATGCATATGTACAAAAAACATGCATTATGGTAAAAACAAAGCTCCTTACTGCGAAAATTACAATATTGTGTGCTTGTCAACACCATTATGTTTCTTGGCCAGTAGATAATTTCTTCCTTTCCCATCCTACATTTCATGTACAGTTTTCCACAAGTGCAGAGAATTCCGCACGTATAAGTGTATGTTTTAGGTGTAAGTTTGGGAGTTGAAAGGGGGAGTGTCAGGAAAACAGTGAATATCTACTCTACAGTGGGAGGAGAAAAGGAAGAATGAAGGAGGGGGCACAAGGAGGGACGTGCAAATACAAAAACTTCTGCAAAGGATTAGGTCACTTGCAATTCATAGACGTTATGATCACATCTACTCTAGTATTATTACAGCCCATGCAGGCTCAGATGAACCCAAGCGAAGCATTCAAGTAAATGGTACTGCAAGGAAATCACATAAAAATCAGTGGAGAGCCGTGAATAACAGTTAAAGCACTAATGACCAGGCAAAAAAAAAAGAGAAATGTATATACACATTGCAAACATGCATGCAAAGAACATAAAAATTAATTGTCATTGAAAAATAATTGGTCCAGTATATTTACATGATAATGCACCATTTTAAAGCATATTGAAAAAAATATACACATAGTAGAAGCACATACTAAAATACACAATACATTTTATCAGTAGTCATAATATTAAAAAAAGAAGATTATCAGGAATATCTCAGACATTTTACATCACACATTCCTACTCTCTCTAATAGAATAGTCTTGTCCCTACCTAAAATGTACATATATATATTTTTAGCCTCATGGTCATTGTATTAGCTCAAAGGATATTAGAATTCTCCAATTGTTTATATGCCAAGCCTTGTACGTATCCCTACATATTTCAGAAAGATGTGGGGTTTGCAGTCGGATAGTGTACTTAAAGACATGCCCCTCTAACAACCAATCCTTGTGTCTGCTCCACTCAAATCCTTGGTACTCTTTATTACTTCTCCTCTAATTATTTTCTTTGGGAAGAGGAGGGGGGTCCTCTTGCACAGCTTCTCATGCCATCTTTCCAAACCACTAACTGTCCTTCTGTGACACAAGCACATGGAAAGCAGGCAAAATATTGCCTTTTTATTTCCTTACAAGCCTGATTTGTGTGAGGCCCGGTGGTCTTGCAGCTCCAGTCATTGCATGTAGTCTGACAGCCTCTTGGAGATTTGAAAATGTAATTCCTCTATTTTGTTTGACCTGACTAATTTCAACTTGCAGCTTCAAAAATAATTTCTGAAAATAAAATGGCGATCTTGCACTGACTGTTAACATTACCATTCAAAATATTATGTTCAAGGCATATGAGATGTAGATCGTATACTTGTGCATAGATCGCCATCTGGTGTTGGACTCGGATGTTTGCACTTTGTTTTTGTCTTGGAAGAAGTCTTTTGTAGTCACAAGGTAGGTGGTGACTCCTTAGGACGATAGTGGGCATCGACTCCATCTCCAGATTATTTTTTTCCGCCATCGGGTTTGGATGTGACTTGCTGCGCTCCGGGTCGATATCGGTTTCGAATCTCCCTTCGACGCGCAATCCCTCTCCACTCGACGGTATTGTCTCGATCGCGTTTCCTTTTCGATGCAATCGTTAAAAGCAAACTCCTCGACCTCGATCTACAACGCGGGCCGTTGGGCCTATCCGCGCCGACCACGCCTGCAGTCAATGGAAAGGACTCCTTTCAAAAAATGCCCCGGGTGTGGTGCTAAGTTCCCACACACAGACTTGCACGAGGTCTGTAACCTCTGCCTCTCCCCGGAGCACGAAGACAAGAACTGCGAGGCCTGTTCATCTTTCAGGTTGAAGAAAACCATCCGTGATCGTCGGGCTCGACGTCACAAAATGTCTTGCGGAAGGAGCTCGATTCCGGACATCTTCGGAGCAGATCCCAATGTCCAGCCGGAGCAACAAGGTGATGAAGACATCTCCGTCTCCGAAGCCGACGACTCCGACGTCGAAGACGAAACAGTCACTCCGGCTCAGCGGTCCGTGAGTACCAAAACCCCTCTCCCCACCAAAACCAAACATAAGGCTCCGGTAACACCCTCGCCCACGGGCTCGGGTCGACACCTGCAACATGTCTCAGACGCCCCGCCCTCGGACCCGGCTATGAGACCTAAACATAAGCCTTCCGGCTCGGGCTCGAGCCAACCCCATTCCGGTGCTGAAAAGTCACCTTCTACACCGAAGCACAAAACCACAGATGTGCTACACCCTTCTTCGTCGACACCGAAGACAGCTCGATGCCCAAGCCCTCGGCGGCGAAACCTACCAAAGACAAACATTCAGAACCGAAAAAATCTTCGGAGCCGAAAAAAAACGTCAGAGCCAAAAAAAGTCTTGGAGTCACAAACAAAACCTAAGGAGGCCAAGACCCCACAGAAAGTCTCAGAGACTCGGTCCAAAGAACATTTTGACCCAAAATCTTCGGCACCGAAAAAAGACATTTTACCCATGCAACCTGTACCTGATTTTTTGGATCCCAAACAAAAAACTCTTTCTATTGACCCAGAGACTGGTAAAGTTGTCGCCAAGCCTCCAAAAAAGAGGAAAATGGACACTTCAGAGGAACCTGCAATACCCTTAAAAAGAAAGGAGCTGAGTACTAACACCTACCCACCTCCTCCTCCTCCAGCTGATCCAAATCTTCTCATTTCTCCACCACACTCCCCACATATTGTTTCACCTCAAACATCAGATACGGAGGATGATCATACCGATGGGGGTGGGAATATAGATCCACATGGGGATGATGATGCACATACCATCCCACACGATGTAGACCCTTGGGATGACTACAACACAGATCCCGACCCACATAACGACCCGGACCTCTATCCATCTTGGCCATCACCACCAGATGACAATATTGGGTTTGCGCAACTTATCAATAGAGCTGCCCAATACCACGGGGTACAGTTACATTCTGATCCCTTGGAGGATGATTTTTTACTTGAAACCTTTGCACCCTCGCAAAAGTCCACTCACACCTTACCAATGTTAAAAGGCATGCTCAAACATGCCCCCGAAGTTTTTAAGGACCCTGTCAGAGCCAGGATTCTAAACACCAGGATAGATAAAAAGTATAAGGCAGCTCCCAATGACCCAATTTACATTAAAGGTCAGGTCCCTTTGGATTCTCTTGTGATGTCTAATGCACACAAGAGGGCAAACTCGCAGAGTACTGGTGACACCCCCCCTTCCTGATAAGGAGTCCAAGCTAATAGACGCATCTGGTAAACGTATTGCGTCACAGGCTGCAAATCATTGGCGGATTGCCAATGCCCAAGCTTTATTTGCCAGGTACGACAGGGCTCACTACGACGAGCTTGAAAAGCTCATGGAACACCTTCCTGACCAGTACAAACAAAAGGCCAACGACCTTGTACAAGAGGGGAAATTGATCACAAACACCTCAATTAAATGTGCGCTTGATGCGGCTGATACCGCATCTGGCGCCATTAACACTAGCATTTTGTTGCGCAGGCACGCTTGGCTCCGAGTCTCCGGATTCAAACAAGAGGTACAATCTGCTATTCTAAATCAGCCATTTGATCAAGAGCATCTTTTCGGGCCCTCAGTGGACACATCTTTAGAAAAGATGAAAAAAGATACGGAAACTGCTAAGTCCATGGGGGCCTTACAATTCCCTTCCCCTAGAGGCTCTTTTCGCCGCTCCTTCTACAGAGCTGGCTCCAAAACCATTGGCTCAGAACACCCCTCTTCATCCTATAAGAGCCCCACTCAAACATCCTCCAAAGGATACTTTCGCGGAGGCTACAGAGGCAACAATGGTAAGGGAAGAGGTCGCGGCAACAATAACCGCACCTTCCCTACCACCAAACAGTGACTTCCCTGCACTTCCCCCCGATCATCCCACTCCTGTCGGGGGACGTCTCTCACAGTTCCTACCTGTCTGGAATTCAATCACAACAGACAAGTGGGTAAGATAAATTATCCAGTATGGTTACTGCCTGGAACTCACCTCTACCCCCCCAAACATTCCTCCCAAACAACGTCCAATGTCCTCGGAACATCTAACACTTCTCAAACAAGAGGTTCTCTCCCTATTACAAAAACATGCAATAGAACCAGTCCCCTTGCCTCACCAAGGCACAGGGGTTTACTCCCTCTATTTCCTAATTCCAAAAAAGGATGGATCTCTCAGGCCCATATTGGACCTCAGACCGCTAAATCTCTACATTCAGTCGGATCACTTCCAAATGGTCACTCTCCAACAGGTGCTCCCACTACTTCAACAGGGCGACTTTCTCTCCACTCTCGATTTAAAGGACGCCTACTTTCATATTCCCATTCACCCCGCTCACAGGAAATATCTCAGGTTCATGGTAGATGGTCAACACTACCAATTCAAGATCCTCCCATTCGGAGTGACTACAGCACCCAGAGTCTTCACCAAGTACGTCGCAGTAGTTGCGGCCCACTTAAGAAGACAGCACATTCATGTTTTCCCTTATCTGGACAACTGGCTCATAAAAGCCAACTCACACAGCAGCTGTGTGCAACACACACACAGAACAATCCAACTGCTTAACGACTTGGGATTCACGGTAAACCTCACCAAATCCCATCTCCAACCATCCAACAGACAACAGTATCTGGGGGCTACAATAGACACTTCAAAAGCTCTAGCATACCCCAACCCAGTCAGGATAAGCACCATACAAGCTCTAATAGCAAAATTTCAGCCTCAACACTCCCTACCAGCGCGAGTGTTCATCTAGCTAATCGGGATGATGGCCTCTTGCATTCTCATCGTCCCGTATGCATGACTCCATATGCGTCCCTTACAAGAGTGTTTGGCATGTCAGTGGAACCAGGCTCAAGGTCTGCTAACAGATCTGGTATTGGTAGACGACCGCACCCATCGCTCTCTGCAGTGGTGGAACACACAAAACCTTTCCAAAGGGCGGCCGTTCCTCGACCCGGTTCCACAGGTAGTGCTAACAGCGGACGCATCGCCTCACCGGCTGGGGAGCTCATCTTCAAACCCATACCATTCAGGGCATATGGACCCTCAACAAAAACAATTCCATATAAATTACCTGAAATTGTTGGCAATCTTCCTAGCGTTGAATTCTTTTGAACTCCACCTCGTAAACAAAGCTGTCCTGATCCGTACAGACAACATGACAGCAATATATTACATACAAAAACAGGGGGGGGGGGGACACTCTCTGCAGATTTCACATCTAGCTCAAAGCATATGGAGATGGGCCATTCCCCAAAACATATATCTCCTTGCAGAACACCTCCCAGGACTACACAATCAAATTGCGGATCTGCTCAGTCGCCAAACACAGCAGATCCACGAATGGGAACTTCATCCTCAAGTTCTGCTTCCATTCTTTCAAATGTGGGGCCACCCAGAAATAGACCTGTTCGCCACACACCAAAACGCAAAATGCCCAAGCTTCGCCTCCAGGTATCCACACCCATTGTCCAAAGGCAATGCGCTATGGATGAACTGGTCAGGCAAATTTGCTTACGCTTTTCTGCCTCTCCCACTCATCCTGCTAGTGGTTCGGAAACTCAAACAGCATTCCCTCACAATGATCCTGGTTGCTCCAACATGGGCCCGACAGCCATGGTTCACAACCCTCTGGGAACTATCAGTAGTTCCTCATCAAACGTTATGCCTCTCACCCAAGCTTCTCACTCAGAACCATGGAGAGATAAGGCATCCAGATCCCAGTCAACTCAACCTTGCGATCTGGCACCTGAAGTCTTAGAGTTTGGCTACCTTAATCTCCCGCCAGACTGCATGAACATCATTAAAGAGGCTAGACGTCCTACCACTAGAGCTTGCTATGCCGCAAAGTGGAAAAGATTTGTAATTTACTCTACAAACGACAAAATCAACCCACTAGATGCTTCTATTCAAGACATCATCTGTTACCTTTTGCATCTGCAACAATGTAACCTAGCGTATACATCCATTAGACTACATCTCGCGGCAATAGCAGCCTATCTCCAAAACAGACAACACTTGTCTTTGTTTAGGGTACCAGCTAGCAAGGCATTTATGGAAGGACTTAAAAGAATAATTCCACCTAGAGTTCATCCCTCTCATGTATGGAACCTAAATGTGGTACTTACCAGGCTCATGGGTCTCCCATTTGAACCTATTCATAAATGGGAATTACAATTTCTCACCTGGAAAGTAGCTTTCCTGGTTGCGATCACATCTCTCAGAAGAGTCCGTGAACTCCAGGCATTAACCATACAAGAACCATTTCTCCAAATCCATCATAACAAAGTGGTTCTTAGGACTAACCCAAAATTTCTACCTAAAGTCGTCTCTGCTTTCCACCTTAACCAGTCTGTAGAACTCCCAGTGTTTTCCCTCTACCAGACTCAGTAGCAGAACGGGCTCTTCACACTCTAGACGTAAAAAGAGCGATACTTTACTACATTGAAAGAACAAAATCCTTTAGAAAGACTAAACAACTTTTTGTGGCTTTCTCCCCACCTCATAAAGGCAATCCTATCTCAAAAACAGGGATTGCAAGGTGGATTGTTAAATGCATCCAAATATGCTATGCTAAAGCCAAACGCACCTTAACCATTCCCCCTAGGGCTCACTCCACACGTAAACTAGGGGCATCTATGTCATTCTTAGGGAACATTCCCCTAGATGACATCTGCAAAGCAGCAACTTGGTCTACACCACACACGTTCACAAAACACTATTGTGTAGACGTGCAAGCAAAACAACAAGCTAGTGTGGGCCAGGCTGTATTACAAACAATTTTTCAAACCACTACAACAGATACAGGTAGCCACCGCTAAGGAGGTAACTGCTGTATAGTCTATGGACAGGTGTACGATCTACAGCTCATATGCCTCGAACAGAAAATGCTACTTACCAGTATGCATCTGTTCTTGGCATGTAGAGCTGTAGATTCGTATACGCCCACCCGCCTCCCCGGATAACTCGGTCTGTTCCAGTACTATCTTACTTAGATACATTACACATGGACATCCTTTTCTATTTCTTACTAACTCCATCACAACCCTCCATGGCAAAACAATCTGGAGATGGAGTCGATGCCCATGCGCACTATCGTCCTAAGGAGGAGTCACCTACCTTGTGACTACAAAAGACTTCTTCCAAGACAAAAACAAAGTGCAAACATCTGAGCCCAACACCAGATGGCGATCTATGCACAAGTATACAAATCTACAGCTCTACATGCCAAGAACAGATGCATACTGGTAAGTAGCATTTTCTTTTCGGCTCTAAGTCTCTCTCTCTCTCTCTCTCTCTCTCTCTCTCTCTCTCTCTCTCTCTCTCTCTCTCTCTCTCTCTCTCTCTCTCTCTCTCTCTCTCTCTCTCTCTCTCTCTCTCTCTCTCTCTCTCTCTTTCCTTCGTGTTAGGGTTGGCCCTCATATTGGTATACAATCAGGCCTGGTTTGTATGTAACCTATGCATTACTAAAAAAACCCTGCCCCACACGATATTACACTGCACAAGCATAAATATTAACCTAGCTACATTAGACTGTTGCTTCTAACTAAAGAGGGACATGACACCTGTGACCATATCACCAAAACTCCCACGTGGCTCAAGGGATGCGTGTTCCCTAGTTCTGCTCTCTAGCGGCCCTTTGATATTACTGAAGGGTCTGCATATGAGTGTGTAGCCCCTTTTGTAATGCAGATAATGCTGATCTATATATATAGCGCTAGCGCACATATTTATCAGTACAATCTTAAGAGGGCTAGCGTTTGTTTGCATGGGGCCATGGCCCCATTCAAATGATGAAGAAAGGACTTTGTCTCTGTGGGCACAGAGGCAAAGGGGCGTTCAAGAGGCATATAGATAGTGCACCGAGAAGAGCTGGAGCTAAGTCAATTTGCCCCCCACTCTGATGTTGCCTTTGAAAGGAGGTAAAAGGGGTCCCAGGGCCCCCCACATCCGATTCCCAATATCTCCCTGCAGCTGGGTGCAGTCACTCACTGTTCCAGCCTTTCAGGGATCTCTGTCCACTTTATAAGGCGCTGTGAAAGACGATGTGGTTACTTCAAGCAACTGCTCTGCTTTCCACTAATGTGCTGCCCTGTGAGACTGCATTATCTGTAATTGTGTGCTCTGTCCATGCCCGACACATGTAGTTAAAGGTTTGCCGTATTGCAAAGAGACAGTGGTCACTTTACATAATTAGATCCCTGCTAGTTACCTATGGCACAATTAAGGTTACACACATTAATACTGGCTTGTTATCACCTTACCCACCATATTTTCTAAGTAATTACTCCTAGGGTACATAGAACTATTTCTGATGGCTACTTCTAACTGTAGATACCATACCTTTAAAATATCCCCAGGTGCCAAACTAGATCCATAGAATTTCAATAGCAATGCTCCTATGCCCTAGCAGGTGGCATTGTTCAGCACCACATTGACTCCATAACACCCCAAAAGTGACAGACCGGAGTCACATGTACGCTCAACCCTTACGTTAATTTCATCTTATGCGCTCCTATGTTCTTTTTTTTTTTTTTTTTCTTTCTGCGCCTTCCAACAGGTATCCGGAGCTTTGCTCCCAACATTTGTTGATTTTCAAAACTATTAGACAGTGTGTCAGGGATCGATGTCCGCTCCAAAAATTACAGGTTTCGAATTGTGGTGAGACAGCAGGAAGCAGATAACAGTAATGGACTGGCAGTAGGTGTGCCCTTGGTGCCAAAGCTCTGGTCATGGCTCTAAGTTGTGCTGCAAATGTGCCCTCATGCATTCGATGTAAGACCTGCACCCAGTGATCTGGGCATCCTAGCTAGGCACTCTACACCGGTGAGACTTATTCTGCAGGCTTCTACAAGCAAGGTCAATCTTAATTCCTTCTCAAGCAATCCTCCAGTTAAAGAATCCACAAGGATTTTTAAAAAATGTTTTCTACCCCGAGCTTGAGCCTTAGGTTCATAAATGCGGTTTGTTCATTGGGCAGGTACAATGCATGTTCTGTGGGACATGGCCAGTGAGATTCTGCCAGCTGCCCAGGAGGACGTCAGAGCTTTTCTGGCTGAGATGATACATGATGTGCAAGATGCAGCAACATATGTAATTTGTGTTGGCCTAGATAATGCTGATTGTATTGAAAGGGCTATTGGAACCAGGGTTGTGCTTTGAAAGCACTTATGGATGAAGTCAGTCTCATTTTCTAGTAATCTCGAAGCATCCTTAATGGATATGCCCTTCGATGGGTCCAGATTCTTCAAGGGCAAAGCGGGCTTGGAGCTAGAAATATTTAAAGATAGCTGAGCCACTGCACACTCTTTGGGGGTTATTGATGCCAGCAAGGATATTTCTCCATCAATTCAGAAAATTCAGGGGCTGTTCCAAAGGGCTAGCCTATAGGCAATGTCATTCTCCCCAAAGAGTGGGTGCTAAAGACAGGCTTTCCTCAGTCAGTCATGGACCACCTTGAGACGACCGGTGGACTAACTCCCGACATTGCTAGGTTTTACTGTCAATGATCCCAAGTCCCACCTGAGCTCTATCAGAGACTTCTATTCATTGGCACAATTCCGGATGGGGTGGCATTCCGGGCCTTTCCTCCACCTTCAGCAAGTTTGGGGCATTCAAGGTATGTACCCAACATTTCGGGATCAGTCCTGTACTCAAAAAGGACAACTCTGAGACTTCTTGGTCTCATGCAGCCTCTCCTCCACAACACTTTGTGACACATGCTATCCTGCAATGGAATCTCAAATCCTAGTGGGCTGAGCATCAGGGCAGCCTCTCTGACTACATTCAGGTCTCATAGGAGACAGTGCAGGATCTGGCGTCGTAGCTTTTAGATGTAAGTCTGACCCGTGGCAGGCAACTCACTTTTCTCCAAGAGCTTGTGAGACTGTGCATTTGCCGTCCAATCAGGCTTCCTCCCCTGGAGGACCCCCTTCCTCAGCTGTAGGAAGGGTCCTACATCGGAATGTACACAACTTAAACTTCTATGCATTGGGATTGAACAGCATGTTTTAAGGAACAACGGTCCCTAACAAGGAAACATTTGCTGAGATTTTTATATTTATAGAAATGCAATGATGTCTATATTTGGCTGTCTATCTGGACATAATTGTTTAATGCAAATAGTAAAAGGAAACGTACAAGTCGGAACATATATAACATTAAAAAGAGAAGAGCTCAGGCATTACAAAAGGCATGGTAAAAAAATACAGCAATTAGGCCAGCAAAAAATACATTAGGGCACACTAGCACATACTAATGAGAAATATAAGGTTATGTCATAGTGCAAGAAGTCGATGACGTTTCGATCCCTTTAACCAAATGCAGGGATCATCTTCAGGACAAAACAGTTAGTGCCTGAGACAGTTGCCTGTTGGACGAAGTTCTGAAAGAAGAAAAACGAGAGAAGAAAGAGGACATTGGGGACAAGAAGGGGGAGGAGGGAGTAAAAAATGAGAATATATTCTGTGTTTGCTAGGTAATGAAAATGGTGGGGCATATCCATTACTGTCCATGCACTTAAGTGGAATGTGAGGCATGCTAAAATTATTTGTCCTAGGCAGTAGTGTATTCAATATATTGTGACGCGTTCACACATGAACATGCATCGGCTTTAGGGTGTATTACACCCAATGAGATTGAACGCACCATAGAGAGTACATGCATTAATTTGATGAAGATGCAGATTTTTCAACGTGGTGGCAGAGACAAAGTGGTCGATGTAGTTAAAATATTTACTGGGGCCTGTAGTCGACACAAGGCTGTCGCTCAAAAATAAGAAGGATTCTAGGTCCTGAAATTGTGAAACGGATAAATGGGAAAGTTTGCGTAACTGAAAAGCCTAGTATCCCAGGGATGATAAAGGAATGAAAGTCGGAAGCGCTGTGGAAGTACGTTAATCAGTATATTAATACTGGGGAACTTCTGTGGAGTGGCGGAGCCATTGTGAGTGCTTGAATTAGCAAGTTAATACATACCAGGGAGTAAGAAAAGCAGGGAGTAATCCATGATCCAGTATGTGAAAGCCAATCGCTATAATCAGGGGATCGGGGGCAATTGCGTGGCCCGATTGAGGGAAACAATATTCCAGCCACTGGAGTTAAAGCTACGGGAATAAGTATGCAGCGTTGGCGATAGATAAAGGGCCATCAGGGAACCATATGGTCCCATGCGAGCGCTGATTCTTACCGTTGATGGTTGAGCATCCTTGCGTGAGGGTAAGCAACGCTGTGAGCAGCAGAGGCAGTTGCAGCGTGATAGCGCTGATAGCAACGGGGATGGAAGTGCGAGAGATAGTTAAGGGGGAAGGAGTATCCGGTGAGATTGACGTGATGATGTTAATGGCGGTGAGGTTTGACGTGATGACGCAGTGACTGTTTAAACAACATATCTGTAGAGAAAGTAGGCAGAGAGTGGGGGCCATATTGAAGCATGCACGGTCAGAGATCTGGTGTAGGTTGGAAAGAGAAAAATATTAATGTATCAATTGGTATTCTTTCTAGAGCAACGTCAATAGAAACGTGTTATTTAATAAATCTGAAAGAGACACGTTAGTGACAGATTCCTTACCTTAGAATATCCCCAGGCGTCAGGCTGGATCCGGAAAGTAAGTACTGCCCGCGACGTCATCCCGGCGATCACGACGCCGACGACGGACGCGGAGCCGCACGACGCCGCCTACCGACGCGCAAGGGTACTGCTACGCAAAAAACTTTCCGGATCCAGCCTGACGCCTGGGGATATTCTAAGGTAAGGAATCTGTCACTAACTACTGTCTCTTACAGATATATCGTTACACAAGTTAGTAACTTGTGCTTTAGTGCCAAACTGTAGTAAAGTTGTTAGAAACATATTTTTAAAAAGGAAACATGTCATGGTTGAGAGAGAAAACATAATCCTCAAATGCTGTATCAATGGAATGTTTCAAGAAAGGCATGCACTGTACGAGAATCACACAAGTGGGCATGTATTGCTTAAAGATATACAGTAGTAATGGCGTGAAAAAACAGATACAGGTGAGTTGTTGAGGACAGAATTACTGTGGAGATTAAACCAGAAACAGATGATGGTTATAGGAAGGACGTAACCACTTGTTTAGCATGCGGAGTGGTCAACGCACATTGAGATCTGTTCTGACTGGCTCAGCCAATTATGGCTCCAGGATTAGGCTTCTTTCGCGCTCACGGTGTCAGTATGAGTGCGCATATTGTGAAGGACATAATGTGCAACAGTTTAAATTCACATATATGAGCCGAAAGCACTAATTCAGTTTCATTCTACAATGTTCCTTAGAGGCTATATTACAGTGGTCCAGTTCTCCGTTCGGTTTAGACCTGTGTATAGGGTCTTGGCCCTAAGAATCCATATAAGTTCCTCCTTATTTAGGATTTGCTTGATGTCTGCACTTCTGGGTGGTGGTTTGACCACATTGTTGACTTGCCAGCGGATATCGTCCTCCGTGTGTCCCTTTAGAGAGAAGTGTTCCACGAGCGGGACACCTGGAACCTTGCAACGGATACGGCTTCGATGTTGGCAGATGCAAATCCTTACTTTTTGAGTTGTTTGACCAATTTAGATCATGTTGCACGCACATATGACAGCATAAATCACATTTGAAGTGTTACAATCAGAAAATTGTTCTAGAGAAATTCTAATGGCATCGAACACAAATTCCTTACTTTCAATGGTATACTGAAATGCAACACAGTTGCCACATTTTGAATGACAAGTTAGATGGGGAAGGGCCCAGAGATCATTAGGTGTCTGTGAAGTTTTTTTTAGGTGGGAGACAAGCTCTGACCAGATGATCTTTAATGTTCTCATTTTTGCGAAATACAAAAAGGGGTCGTTCCAAATTGAGGTCCCCGGCATTAAGTACTGGCCAGTGTTTAAGTATGCTTTTCTTCACTTTGTTCGATATGGGAGAGAAAGTTGTGACACAAACTAAGCAATTGTGTGTGTCTTTTTTTGTTTTGGGTGTAAGGAGGCTTTCTCGTGGGAAGTACCAAGCTCTCTTGATAGATCTGCGAACTAATTTGCGTGGGTATCCTCCGGACTGTAATTTAGCTGCCAAAATGTTGGCTACACCAAAGTAGTCCTCTTTGAATGAGCAGTTTCTCCTGATGCGGAGAATTTATGAGAATGGGAGTGAATCCCGCAAGGGGCGAGGATGGTGGCTACCATAGAGTAATAGAGTGTTTCTTTCTATTGGTTTCCTATAGAGTGTAGTGAATAATTCTCCCTCTATATGTCTAATCCATAGGTCTAGAAAATAAATTTCCATCCTGCTGTGTTAATGTGAATCGTAGACCATTGCTGTTAGTATTTAGCCATTCTAGGAAGTTTAGTAATGCTGTCTGTTCACCATGCCAACTTTAGAAAATATCATCGCTATAGCGTTTCCAGGTTAATATAATGATCTGAAAGAGACACGTTAGTGACAGATTCCTTACCTTAGAATATCCCCAGGCGTCAGGCTGGATCCGGAAAGTTTTTTGCGTAGCAGTACCCTTGCGCGTCGGTAGGCGGCGTCGTGCGGCTCCGCGTCCGTCGTAGGCGTCGTGATCGCCGGGATGACGTCGCAGGCAGTACTTAGACGCCGCCCCTGCGCGCTGACGTCAGTTCTTCTTTTTCCGCGCCAGCAAGCGCAGATCCGGGAAGAGCAGTGCCCTGGTCATTTTTTGACCATACTTTTTGGTGAATTTTTTCACAGTTTTTTCATCTCTCAAGGTGTCGTAGGGATGCCCGGTTTCAAACGTTGCGGCGCCTGTGCGCGGATGATGTCCGTCACCGACCCGCATTGGGAGTGTCTCTTCTGCCTCGGCCGAGGCCACGACACGGAGTCTTGTACCGACTGCCAGGCCCTTAACCCGAAAGCTTTGCGAGAGCGGTCTCGAAAGCTCCTCGAGGCCCGGCACTCCGCTCCGCGGAAGCCCCGGTCGCGTGAGAGGTCCAGGGGTCGATCGCGGAGTCCACACCGGTCGTCGGCGTCGAAGTCTTCTTCGTCC
This sequence comes from Calotriton arnoldi, assembly GCA_963921515.1. Taxonomy (NCBI): domain Eukaryota; kingdom Metazoa; phylum Chordata; class Amphibia; order Caudata; family Salamandridae; genus Calotriton; species Calotriton arnoldi. The sequence continues at coordinate 4,432,381 of CAWUFW010000381.1, forward strand.
GGTAAGTCGAAACACAAGAAGTCCAAAAAGCATCATCGCTCTAGGACTTCGCCTCGCCGGTCTCGCGACTCGGCTGAGGCCCCTCCCGGCACCGTCCGCGGCCCCGGACATGCCTGTGGAGTCGCCCCCGCCATACCCGACCTTCCCGGGTTCGGGGGCGGATCCGGCCAAAGTGCAGGAATTCCTGTCGGCCATGGCCCGCCTCTTCGGGCCTTCAGGCCCCTCCGGTGCGCCTTCGGGCCCCGCGGGCCCTGATGGGGTTGCTCCGGCGTCGCCGACGGCTCCGGCCCCGGCGTCGCCCGTGCCTCCAGCCTCGATCCCGGGTCCGGCTTCGGCCCCGGCCTCGATCCCGGCTCCTCAACCCCCATCGACGCCGGTCGACCTAACGACACCTCCACCGGCGCCGATGTCTCCGGTGCCGTTCTCGACGCCGCCCTGGGCTCCGGGCGGCGTCGTCCCCAGTTCCTTCCGGCTCCGGACATGGCTCCGGACCGACGTCGCTCGACGCCGGCTCCGGCGCCGATGGGACCTTGGGTCCCAACTGTCCCTCCTCCTCCTTATTTTGAACCAGAGGAGGACCAGGAGGACTGGGAGGGGTCTGATGACCCTCTGACACGACACTGTCAGTACGATGAGGACTGGACAGAGAGTCTAGGGAGTCCAGTGGTCTGGATACTTCCCTGACATTGGCATGCTGTCTCCTCCCGTGGCTACGGAGGAGGGAGCCAATTTTGGTACGGTGTTGCGTAGGGCAGCTGGGGCCTTACGTCTCCAACTCCCTACTTTGACGGTCAAGCCTAACATCTTGACAGAGGTGCTTCAGCCGGCAGCCTCCTCTGCGGAGACTGTGCTGCCGTTTAACGACGCCCTCACTGACGTTCTCTTGGGCGCCTGGTCCAAGCCCAACACAGGGGCTCCTGTGGATCGGAACGTGTCACGACGCCATCGCCCAGCTCCGGGCGACCCCCTGTTTCTCTCTGTCCACCCCACTCCTGAGAGCTTGGTTGTCCAAGCCTCCGCTTCCCAAACCGCCTTCCCTACCGCCCTCCGGATAGGGAATCCAAACGCCTGGATCAGTTTGGGAAGAAAGGTTTTTCTTCCTCCAGTGCTGGCTTGCGGTCCGTTAACACCGCTTGTCTTTTGGGCCGATATACCCACTCCCTGTGGGATTCGGTGGCGGATGTTTTGCCCCAGTGTCCTGAGGAGGTCCAGACACTGCTTTCCCGCGCCATTGCGGAAGGAAGGGATGCGGCTAAATACACTATACGTTGTGGCCTTGACACCGCCGACTCGCTGGGCAGGTCTATTGCAACGACGGTGGCGCTCCGACGCCACGCCTGGCTGAGAACCACTGGTTTTTCAGGGGATGTCCAGAATACTCTCATGGACATGCCCTTTGATGGAGTCGGTCTTTTGGGTCCAAAGCAGACCATGCGTTGGAGCGCTTTAAGGACTCAGGGGCTACTGCCAAGTCCCTGGGCCTTTCTGCCACACGCCCTCCGCTGACTTCTGCTTTTCGCCCCTATCGTGGCCACGGTAGGGGCGCCCCTTCACGTCAGCAGCCCAGCCACCGGCCCGCGCAGCAGGCGTCTTCGCGTGGCCGAGGACGTGGATTCCGCCGTGGCGGATCGGGCAACCAGCGTGCGGGTCAGGCCACCACCTCCAACCCGTCCGCGGCCTCCAAGCCCTCCTAGTCCCTCCTTTCAGGTGCACAGCACGCCAGTAGGGGGCAGGGTCCGCCATCACCTTCCCCACTGGCGCACCATCACCTCGGACAGGTGGGTCTTGGACATTGGCTACTCCCTCCCCTTCGAGACCACCCCCCCAGCCATGCCACCTCAATTCCACCGCATGACATCACTTGGTGCTTCTACAGAAGGAAGTCACGGCCCTCTTGACCAAGAGGGCCATCGAGCGTGTTCCGACCCCAGAAGTAGGGCGTGGTTGCTACTCCCACTACTTTCTGGTGCCCAAAAAGGACAAGGAGGACATGCGTCCTATCTTGGACCTCCGGAACGTCAATCGCTTCCTCCGGAAGGAGAAGTTCAAGATGCTCACCCTAGCTCAGGTCTTGACTGCCCTCGACCCTGGAGACTGGTTGGTAGCGTTGGACTTGCAGGACGCATATTTCCACATCCCCGTCCTGCCGGCCCACCGGCGTTACCTTCGGTTCACGGTAGGCCCCGAGCATTTTCAGTTCACCGTGCTCCCCTTTGGCCTTACCAGTGCCCCTCGGGTGTTCACGAAAGTGATGGCGGTGGTCGCAGCTCATCTGCGCTGGGCAGGGCTTTCAGTCTTCCCCTACCTCGACGACTGGCTGCTGAAGGCGGGCTCGTCCCAGGCAGTCGTCTCCCACCTCCAGACTACGGCCGAACTCCTGCACTCGCTGGGGTTCTCCATCAATGTGCCGAAGTCGCATCTGATTCCTTCTCCACAGCTCCTTTTCATCGGAGCGGTTCTGGACACGACGCAGTTTCGGGCCTATCCTCCCGAACGGCGAGTCCGGGATATTCAGGCTATGATTCCGATCTTTCAGCCTTTATCCTGGGTTTCGGCACGGATGACCCTGAGGCTGCTGGGCCTCATGGCCTCCTGCATCCTGCTGGTCAATCATGCCAGATGGCATATGCGGGCTCTGCAATGGGACCTGAAGTTCCAGTGGGCGCAGCACCAGGGCAACCTGTCCGATCACGTCCAGATCTCGGAGGGGACTGCAAAACAGTTGCAGTGGTGGCTCTCGAACCGGCAATGGGTCATGGGCAGATCCCTCTCCCTTCCCCAGCCAGAGCACACAGTTGTGACGGACGCGTCCCTTCTGGGATGGGGCGGTCACATGGGAGAGGCGGAGATCAGAGGCCTCTGGTCTCCGGCGGAGTCCCGGCTCCATATCAACCTTCTGGAGCTCCGGGCGATCCGACTTGCACTCAAGGCATTCCTTCCCTCTGTCAAAGGGAGGGTAGTGCAGGTGTTCACAGACAACACCACCGCCATGTGGTACTGCAACAAACAGGGCGGGGTGGGGTCTTGGACCCTTTGTCAGGAGGCTCTGCGCCTCTGGACATGGCTGGAACATCAGGGCATGTTCCTGATGGTTCAACACCTGGCAGGTTCCCTGAACGCCAGGGCGGACGAACTCAGCCGCAGGTGCATGATGGATCACGAATGGCGTCTTCACTCGGAAGTGGCGCAAGGACTCTTTCTACAATGGGGAGAGCCTTGGTTAGATCTATTCGCCACCGAAGAGAACGCGCAATGTCATCAGTTCTGCGCGTTGGAATTTCCAAGGCGGCACTCGCTCGGCGACGCTTTTCGTCACGAGTGGAGTTGCGGTCTATTGTACGCCTTTCCGCCTATACCACTTCTACCCAGAGTGTTGAAGAAGATTCGGCACGACCGGGCCCAAGTCATTCTTGTGGCTCCGGACTGGGCTCGAAGAGTTTGGTATCCCGAGCTACTCAATATGAGCGTAGATCCCCCAATCCGTCTGCCTCTTCGGGAGGATCTTCTGTCGCAGCAGCAGGGGACGGTCCTCCACCCGAACCTGTCCAGTCTACACCTGCTTGCGTGGAGATTGAGCGGCGGCAGTTGATTCCTTTCGACTTGCCTCCCGAAGTTTGTGATGTGATTCTGGCAGCCAGGCGTCCCTCCACTAAGGTGGTATACGCCTGCAGGTGGAACAAATTTGTGGCATGGTGCACAGCAAAGGCTGTGAATCCCCTCTCTGCCCCTCTTTCTGAGGTCCTTCTGTTCCTTCTTTCTCTGGCCCAACAGGGTTCTGCCCTGGGTACCATCAAGGGTTATCTTTGTGCTATCTCGGCCTTCCTCAGGCTTCCTGATCAGCCCTCCCTTTTCAAGTCCCCTGTTGTTAACAGGTTCTTAAAAGGCATTACTCGCCTCTTCCCTCCTGTTCCGTTTGTGATGCCTCAGTGGGACTTGAACTTGGTTCTTACCTTTTTAATGTGTGCTCCCTTTGAGCCTCTACATAACTGTCCTCTTCGTCTTCTGACTCTGAAGACAGCCTTTCTGGTGGCCATCACCTCCGCTCGGCGGGTGAGTGAGCTCCAGGCTATATCTTGCAAACCTCCCTTTCTGTCTGTTCATCCGGACAAGGTTGTTCTTCGGACGCGTCCGTCCTTCTTGCCAAAGGTGGTTACTGCTTTCCAAATTGGGCAGACCATCACTTTGCCCACCTTCTTTCCGCCTCCGCATCCTTCCAGAGAGGAAGAGAGGCTCCACCGTCTGGACCCAAAACGTGCGCTCTCCTTCTATATTGACCGCACAAAACACTTCCGGGTGGATGACCAGCTCTTTGTTGGCTATGTGGGCGCCAAAAGGTCGGGCGGTGCACAAGAGGACCATCTCCCGCTGGGTTACCTTGTGCATCAAGACCTGCTATTCTTTGGCTAAGAAGGAGCCTCCTGTTGGGCTGCGGGCCCATTCCACCAGGGCAACGGCTGCTACCACGGCTTTGGGCCGCGGTGTTCCGCTGCCGGTTATTTGTCAGGCAGCTACGTGGGCCTCGCTGCACACGTTTACAAAGCATTACTGCCTTGACAGTCAGGTCCGGAGGGACGGCTTCTTTGGCCGTTCTGTCCTCCAGGACTTCCTTGTCTGATCTTTGTTCGCAGACCCACCACCGGGGTTGGTATTGCTGGGGTATCTATTCTAAGGTAAGGAATCTGTCACTAACGTGTCTCTTTCAGATGCACAAGTTACTAACTTGTGTAACGATATATCTGTAAGAGACAGTAGTTAGTGACAGATTCCTTACCGCCCACCCATCCTCCCCGTTCTGCGAACTGATTTCTAGGGTTAAGGACATCCCTTTCAGGGCCCTAGTATTTTTCAGACACCTATGTCAGCTTCTTGCATGGCTCTGCGTTCCTGGCGCGGAAAGTCGTGTACAGAACTGACGTCAGCGCCGCAGGGCGGCGTCTAAGTACTGCCCGCGACGTCATCCCGGCGATCACAACGCCGAAGACGGACGCGGAGCCGCACGACGCCGCCTACCGACGCGCAAGGGTACTGCTACGCAAAAAACTTTCCGGATCCAGCCTGACGCCTGGGGATATTCTAAGGTAAGGAATCTGTCACTAACTACTGTCTCTTACAGATATATCGTTACACAAGTTAGTAACTTGTGCTTCAAGTGCGGGTTGGTAGGGGCCAGTATTTTCGTGGTCTCTAGATCATCCATGTAGAGTATTGCAAAATTTGGGGCGAAGACTGCTCCCATTGATGTACCCCTGATCTGCTAGTAAAATTGGTCATTGAAGAGGAAACAATTCCTAGTGAGGCATAAAGTTAGTAACTGTAAAATGAAGGAGGTGGGACCAGGGTGTGGGCATACTCTACTAATGAGTATATTCTCACTAACTGCCAAACCTTCCGTTTGGGGAATGTTGGTGTAGAGTGATTCTACATCCAAGGTGCAAAGAATGTCTGTGTGTGGGTTAAATGGGTGATGCTCCACCTGGTTTATGAGATCCATGCTGTCTCTGACATAGCAGTGAGTCTTTGGTACAGAATATTTTATAAAGAAGTCAACATATTGTTGTAGGGGTTCCAAAATGGAACCACAGCCAGAGATGACTGGATGTCCGGGGGAGTCTCAGTATTTTTATTTGGGAAGGGTATAGATGACAGGTGCTCTGGGAGATTTGGTGTTAAGGAACAGGAATTTGGTACGAGTTAGGTAGCCTGCGGTTTTGCCTTCTTCTGTGGTATTCAATATAATATTCCGAATTTTGTGTGTTGGGTCTGTTGTTAGTTTTTGGTAGTGGTTGGTGTTGGACAGTTGTCTCAGGATCTCAGCTTTGTAAGGGTCAATATCTTGGACCACAATTCCGCCGCCTTTATCGGCTGGTTTGATGACCACGGTGTGGTTGACTTTTAGACTGGCCAGGGCCTGCTTTTCTTGTAGTGGTAGATTGTAGGGAATAAAGGTGGGTGTGTTTTCAAGTTTGTTTATTTCCTTGAGAAACAGTTTCTCAAAGGTGTATATCTCTGTGGGGGAGACAGCCGTGTGGGGGGGAGAAGGTTGAGGGGGGACGTGGTGAAGTGTTGGCCCTACTGGGAGTGCTGGGGTTATCCTGGAAAAAGAAATGCAACCTAATCTTGCCAAAAAAACGTAGTAGCTCTGTTTGGAGTTCCAACAAGTTTGGACAAAATGTGGGGATAAATGAGAGGCCTTTACTTAGTAGGGGATGTGTGGACAGGTTAAACATGGGTACAGTCTGTGCGGTCTCCATGGTACTGTTTTTGTTAGAGGATATTACCATTGGTAGTACTTCTGTCGTGTCTGTCAATCTCCTGGTGTACTGTGCCATTGCTGTGGTCGTCCTCTGCCCTGCGAGGATGGTTGTGCCTGGCCTCTCCATAAATAATTCTGGTTGTGTGTGTTGGTGGATGTGCTGGGACCATCACTCAGGTCCGAGTTGTCTGATGAGTCTCCTGATGTGTCTGAAAAACCTACTGTGGTGTTTTTCTTGTTCTATCTACCCCAAAGGCGTCCGAAGTTGGGGTTGTTGGTCCTGTTAGTGTAGAAGTATAGGTATGTTTTCTCTTTTGTATAGGATCGAATGTCTCTCTTCACCTTTAACGATTTATTGTTTTGTTCAATTCTGTGGAACTCGTCTATGGTTTTTTGAACCTGATCAAGAAGTTTCTTACAGACTGTAATCGGGCTCGTTTCCTTAATTTGCCTTTCTAGCTCATTAAATTTCTTCTGTTAATTTCTGAACTTGCTCCACAGCGGTATCTATCCCAAGCACGATCCAGTGCCTGGAACAGGTAGTGCCAATGTAGCTAAAGTTAGTCAAGTATTTTTTGATGTCGGTAAAGACGCCCGGGATGTTCCTAACCTGCAACCCAGCTGGGATTATATCTGCCCTGAGGTATTCCGTGAAAATACGGATCATTAATTGCAGTCTGACTAGTGTCTTGCTACATCTTTCTAGTTGTTCAACTAGTGATATGCTGGCTGTGCTGACTCTGCCATATCACAGGGATACTATGCTTTTCAGTTACACAAACTTTCCTATTTATCCCTTTCACAATACCAGGACCTAGAATCCTTCTTATTTTTCAGCGACAGCCTCGCCTCGACTACAGGCCCCGGAAAATATTTTAACTACATCTACCACTTTGTCTCTGCCACCGCATTGAGAAATACGCATCTTCATCAAATTAATGCATGTACTCCCTATGGTGCGTTCAATATCGTTGGATGTAATACACCCTAAAGCCGTTGCATCTTCACGTGTGACCGCGTCACAATATATTAATATTGTTGAGTGTAATACATCCTAAAGGCAATGCATGTTCATGTGTGACCGTGTCACAATATATTGAATACACTACTGCCAAGAACAAATAATTTTTGCATGCCTCACATTCCACTTAAGTGCATGGACTGTAATGGATATGCCTCACCATTATAATTACCTAGCAAACACTGAGAATATATTCTCATTTTTTACTTCCTCCTTCCCTTTCTTGTCCCCAATTTACTCTTTCTTCTCTTGTTTTTCTTCTTTCTGAACTTCGTCCGACAGGCAACTGTCTCAGGCACTAACTGTTCTTTCCAGACAATGATCCCTGCATTGCGTTAAAGAGATCGAAACGTAGTCATCTTCTTGCACTCTGACGTAACCTCATATTTCTCATTAGTATGTGCTAGGGTGCTTTAATGTAATTTTTGCTGGCCTAATTGCTGTATTTTTTTGGCCATGCCTTTTGTAATGCCTGAGCTCTTCTCTTTTTAATTTTATATATGTTCCCACTTATATGTTTCCTTTTACTCTTTCCTCTAACAACTATGCCCAGTTGGACAGCCAAATATAAACATTCTCTGCAAATGTTTCCTTGTTAGAGACCGTTGTTCCAATTGGGTTCCCTTGTCTTTGTAAAACATGGTGATTGAACAGCGGCAGTTATATGACCCCTTACTGGTCAAACTTTCCGATATTCTTTTGTTTGTTCTCTCCTTATCCCAACAAGCCCTTACAATGGGCACAGTGAAAGATCTTCACATTCCTTATGTGCTCAACCTTTGATCCTAGGCACCCCTATTCCTTAAGGCTCTTGACAGTGAAAACAGTCTTCCATATGAATATCACCTCAGCTCACCATGCAAACAAGCTGTAAGCACTGCCTGTACAACCACCCTAGACTACTGTCTTCATAGACAAGTTGTTGTTGTGGATCTGAGCCTCCCTAACGTTGTTAGGCTCTTCGATTTAGCCATTGAGTCACCTTTCCTGCATTCTTCGCTCCTCCTTATCTCTCTAAAGAGAACAAGAGGCTCCATCGCTTTGATCCAAAGAGGGCATTGAGATTTTACATCAAACAACCCAAAAAAATCTTTGAGTAGACGATCAGCTGTTTGTTTGCTTCTCGTGTGCAAAGAAGGGCAGGCAGTGTAAAAAAGGTGGCTATTACTCTGTATTAAGATCAGCTACACACTTGCCAAAAAGTAGCCCCCCTGAGGACCTCAGAGCCCATTTCACCAGGGCCTGGCCACTTACAACACCATTGGCATGAGGAGTGCCTGTTGTTGATATCTTCCAGGCTATACGTTCCCGAAGCACTACTGCCTTGACAGCCAGGTCCCACAAGAAAGTCCCTTTGCTCGCTCAGTCCTGCAGGATCTTTTGGTCTCAGTTTACGTCCTAGACATCCACCTTTGAAAGGTACTGCTTTACTGTCTATTCTAAAGTCGAGGTTATAAGTATCTATGAGCAGAACAAGTTACTTACCTTCAGTAAAACTGTTTCTTGTGGATACTCTTAGCTAGCAGTAGATAATTCACTGCCCTCCTGCCTCCCCATTCTGTGGAATGGCCTCTTCTAAAATATCTAAAAAGTTACCAGGTTAGAGATTGACATACTGTTACCAGGTGCTCTATGCTCCACGTCAAAGGACGTGGAAAGGGAAAGACGCAAGAAGCTGACAGCATGCAGGGGTGGCAATTGAAGGTTGCTTTCTCTGTCTCTTCCGGGGCAGTACGCAGCCAGTGAGGAGTTGCATGACACCACAATGCGGCATGAGAGAAGGACTGTTGAATTTCTTGGGATCCATTCTGGTTCCTGGGGACATTTGAAATGTGAGTAATCTGTGGTTAGAGTATCCACCAGAAAGAGCAATAAGGAAGGGGAAGTAGCTTTTTTTTGGTGATGTATGCCTAAAACAGTTATCCTAGTTAAGTCTCACCAGACTATTACACCAGACTACTGCATTTAAAACTGGGCTTTTAATCAGCAGGCGTCATCTGTTGATCTGTTCAATTGTCACTCACATTTTGTTTCCTCACTGCAGCATACAGCATGGAGCTGAAGGCAAGCCCACTTTACCCATTGGCTTCATTCCAAGGGAGAGGAGAAATACTTTATTCATGCAATTAAGTCCATTAAAGTGCAAAACAGAATAAAACATTTTTGTTCAGATCATACTTAAAAACACACATCCTTAATAAAATACTTGTCACACTTAGTTTCAACATACTAGGCTTTAAGAGATATGAGTTCAAATGCATCTGATGTAAAGGGCATCGGCCAAGAGTGATTTTATAAATGTTAGTGACTGTCAATAACAATTCATACAAATGCATCACTGTAGCACATTACAAAATCATTGGGGTGAAGAGCTGCTAATGTGTAAATTAAAATGCAGATTGTGAGAAGTTGGCCTGGCATATGCTGTCCACTAGTTATAGTGGGCACCTTGCACCAGTCCAAACGACCCTTATTGATGATAGGTTTAAAGACAACCTTTATTGAAAGCTATCCTAGTGGTAGCTATGGAGAGCAGCCTTCAGGCTAAGTCTTGAAGGAGTGTAAAGCAGCTTGGTTTACCAGATTATAACCTCTTGAATAACTAAATGAAAGGAAAACCACACAAGATATATATAAAATATATGTATTTCTTTCTAAACACTAACTACTAATCCCTTTATGAGATTAGAGTTCAAGATACACAGTATCACAGTATTAAAACGACAGTAAATAGCACAATACACAGTGGGCTCCAGGGGAGACCAAACCATATACTAAGAAAGTGGTATAAGAACCACGACTTGACTAGACACAATGCCTAGAGCACGTAGAATCGCTGGGACCCCAAGGAACCACCCAAGGTAGTGACACAGGAGACCCACGGGGGACGTGTGCAGTGTGAGAACACAGCCGCGAGCACCGTAGGATTCAATGCGGAAAGTCGCGGTTGGAATTTTAAAGATAAAGGACACTTAGGAGAGGACTTTGAGCAAACCCCTTTAGACTTAAGGGGTTCTAGGGCCAACACCCACGTGAGCACCGGAGTACTCGAGTTACCTCACCCAGGGTAGCCGGTGCATAGGTGTCAAAAGGTGTCGGGAATCGTCGTCGTTTTCAAGGCGATCTGCTGCAAAGTGCTGTTGCCGTGAAGGAGAAAAGTGTCCGGGTGGATCCAAGCCTGGATCTAAGATGTGAAGAACCTGAAAGCAGAGGGGACAGAGTCTGGGTCACTAGCCAGTGACCAGGAGCGGAGCAATCGAATGCCCACCGTTGTCGGGTGCTTCAAGTGCGAAGAGGTGAAGCTTGACTCTGCAGCCACGGGGTCCCGGAGACGTCGACGACGACCAGGAGCCGGATTCGAGCTGTCCCACGAAGGATGTCGAGTGCTGGGGTGTCGGTGATCGGATTGACCACAACAAGCCTTGGCAACAGCAACCCACGCAGGAAGAGAAAAGATGCTTCTGTGCGGACCAGCAAGGTCCTGGGGACTCCCCAAGCGATGGAGAGTCAGGGCACGTCTGGAGCAACCAGGGAAGCCCAATAAAAGTTAGTTGCCTTCTTGGGGACCCACAGGTCAACGGACCAGGGATCGCGAAGGGACCTCGAGAGGGATCACAAAATGGCGGCCCAAGGAACACTCGTTGAGTGTAGGCCTGCAATCTTCGGTGCAATTACTGCTCGGGGTCAGGGCTACAAGTAACCCAAAGCTCAGCCTCGGGGGTCGCCGGAAAGCTGATGCTTCTGCAAATGGTCGCGGTGTCCAGGGGTGCGGGTTGCACGGTCTCCACGAGGGATACGGGCCTCAGACTTGCTGTTGGCACAGATCGACCTCAGAGACCTCGGAAAACCCACCTCCTGTGTGGCAATATTCTTCGGAGTCCGTCGGAGCTCGGAGATGCCAACCGGTCAGTTGCGTTAAAGGTGCCTGCCTTGCAGGGGAGTAACTCCTTTACTCCAAGGGAGATTCTTCAGTCATCCAGCGTAGTGTAGATCGTCGAAGCACTTGGTTTCTGGTATCAGAGTTTAGTCCAGGTGTAATCTAAAGTCCTGTAGTCAGGGTTTCCTACTTTATACCCAAGGAAGGGGTGGGACAAACTCTGGGGACCCACCTATGGGAGGGTCAGGAAAGAGGGGTGGCTACACCCATTTCCTTTGTCCAGTTTTGCGCCAGAGCAGGGGCTGTGTGCCCCTGCAACCGGTTTGAGCTGGACTATGCACAGGGACACCAAATGTGCCCCCAGTGCAGACTTCAAAGCACTCTGAGAGTGCACCCACCCAGCCCCAATACACTAAAGCCTGTCTGGGAGGTGGTCACACCTCCCTGTGACAGGAAACCTATTGTCCAGGCCTCCCCTGCCGGAGTTTCGTCCAGCAGCAGGAGGGCAGACTCGTGTCTGTGGCTGCAGCATCCATTTTGTGATGCCAGGGTTCTGTTAAGCTGGTACCGGGTGTACTGGTGGTGCCATGTTGCTCTCTCTAGAAGGGAGGAATCATACCTCCCACCCCAGTACTGGGGTGGATGTATGATTCCAAGGTGTTTGACACCAAACACGACAGTTTTCCATGCAGCCATTCTCAAGTTAGCATTTACCGCGGGGTTATAATGCATTTAAGAGTATATGGTCTGGCTGCATCACAAACAACCCCGGAATAAAGATTCCGAAAGCTGCAGAGGGGCTCTGCTCATGCATGGGCACCCTCTCACATGAAACCCAGCACCCTGCCTTCGAGATTGTTAAGGCCTGCCATAGGGGTGACTGATAGGTTTACATGTGCAGTGATATGGAGAGATTTAGGGAACCTATATCTCAGTAAGGGGTGGATACACCACCTTACACAGGCTGCTGTAGCAGACCTGTTGTGTCATTTTAAAAGGCTTCCCAGGGGTGGCACAATACATGCTGCAGCCCTGGTAGGCCTCTGGGGTACCTATGCCCTGGGTACATAGTATACCATATACTAGGGACTCATAAGGGTACCCCAGAATCCAATCTGGAGTGTACCTAAAGTACATACAATCAATTTAGAGTAGAAAGCAGATAGACTGGGGTCCTGATTAGCAGGGCCTCAGTCTGGCTAGGTCGAAAAACAGTGAAACATCAGCAAAAAGTGGAGGGAACTATAAGAAGCAGATCCTACTCTCCTACAAAGATGAATATAAAAATGAGTGAAGATACCTCCCAAACGCGAGAGTAAAGTGCTGCTAAGGTGCAAAATAAGGTGGAGGTTTATACAAGGGGGTCACTGTGACCTTGAGTTAGAGTCTCTACGGTCCGAATAGGTTTTAGTTAAAAAGGTATTAGAACTTTTACTAAAGTGATCTTCATAAGGTAACTATTAAACAGCACAACCCCAATTTGCCTGCCCACAAGAAACCCATTTAAAAAACTCAGTACAAAGAGACGACAGATGCCACCAAGTATCATGAGCCACAACTATCAGTAGGTTTGTGATTGCAAATAAAAAGAGTTACATCATAAGTCAATTCAATTAGAAACTTTATTCGGTATGTAAAAAACAACCATAAAAGCATACAAGAGAGAAGAGAAACGAACACAATAAAGCACACACTTATGTTAAAAATATAAGTAAAAAACAACCCCCATTACGCATCATTGTGATCATAAAACATACCAAAGTTTCTGTTTAAAAATTCCTAAAAGATAAAAAAAAATCAAAGATTCATCATGGTGTCAATAAGACTATACTTTTGCGTATACTAATTGCCTTTATAATAAAAAGCGCAACATTAAGATTAAGACAACCCCTATGTCGTTTAACTCAAGCAAGTATTTCAGGGCTGCAATGTGCGAACCTATTCCTTGTGCGAGCAAAAGGGGTTTTAAGTAATAACTAAAACTTGAATAAAAATCACAGAACAATATAAAGTGCATAGTGCTTTGCTTGCTCCGACCGTTGCATGGGCAGGGAATTGTGTCTAGGGGCAAGATTTTATAGTGGGAAAGGCAACTAAATGATGGACAATACCCAATCTGAATATAATCCGTATAAAACGATGCATTAAGTTAGAGACATAAGTTAAATAACCTTGGCATCCCCTCCTTTAGCTCAAGTGTAAGATAGAATGTAACAATTGACTTCACACCTTCTAAATCCATCCGGGCTTCCCTTTTATAAGTCTGTAGGGAATTGGCTCAACAATAAGGAGATCTTTCAAATGAAGCTTTCTCTTTTGCAGGTTTATTGTACCAATTAGAGTGAGTCCCTTTCACAGTCATATAACAAAAATATCTCCAGTCTTGATTCTGTTTTTTGACAGTCGTTGCGTGGTCTCTCCTCAGAGTACGCCTTGTGCGGTGCCTCAGGAAACAAACTCAAAAAATGGGGGAACCAGAGTCAGCTGCCTTTTTCGGCAAACGGAGTGGAACATGGGAGGGGTAGTGGCGGGATGTCTGCACCTTAAGTAAATGACCTTCACCAGTGACAGGGAGCCTGTAACTCCTGTAGACTACCCCAAGGTAGCTCAAGTGGCGTTAGACGCCCGCCTCCCGCCTAATCCCCTTAAATGGTCTTGTACCTGTGAGAGCCACGCTCCTCCTGGAACTTGGCTGGCTTCTGCGTTGGGTCTTTGGTTGGTCTTGTCTCCTCTCCCTGCGGCAACGGAGTACGCTTTCGTCTCTCCGGGAGTCGGGTCGGGTCTTCCTGTCCTGACGACCTCTTCTCTGGAGTCGTTCTCTCGGTCTTGGCCGTAACGCCCTTCAGTGTTGCATGTCTCCTTCGGTGAAAGGGTTGGCGTCCTCTCGAGCCTCCTTGCAACCCATATTCGCTGTGAAGTTCCGGTCTTTGACGCCCACAGCAGTGGATCATTGGACGTTGCTGATTGGAGGGTGTTGATGACGTAACGCTTAGGGGCAGGGCTGGGTTTCAGGAACTCGTCTTCATTAAAGGATCCGCTGACATTTTCTTCCGGCAAGGAGAAAGTCGTGTATGGACGAAATGGCTGTAAAAGAAGAGAGGGCATAGCATGAGGAGGTAATGGGTCTTCGTCCAGTTCATCAGGGTGAGTTTTCAGGGGGAGACCCGTGACTCCGTGACATACCCCACCACCAGACTTTTCCCGTTCGGGAAATGGGGAACACAATACTGGAAATCAGCATTCCCATAAGCAGTGCCCCTTCGATGACAGACCTCAAATCGAAAGGGCTGGAGGGAAAGGAACCAGCGGAGTACCCGAGGGTTATTGCCCTTGTTGCGACTCATCCATTGCAAAGGGGCATGGTCTGTATATAGTGTAAAGAAGGACCCCTTCAGGTAGAAGCGCAGCTTCTCTATGGCCCACTTGATTGCAAGGCATTCCTTCTCTAATGTGGGGTATTTCTGTTCCCTGGGGAAGAGGTTTCGCCTGATAAACAGAATGGGGAATTCAACTCCTTCATCAGAAAGCTGGGAGAGAACAGCTCCTAGACCCACTTCAGATGCATCTGTTTGTAAGATGAAAGGTTTGTTGAAATATGGGGAAACCAATATGGGACTGGAGGTTATTGCTTTCTTTAGTAACGTGAACGCCTTTTTGGCGTCAGGAGGGGATTTTTCCAGGACTTTGCTTCTCACCTCTTTTTTTAGAAGATCAGTCAGGGGGCTTGCTATTTCAGAATAGCCAGGAATGAACCTGCGATAGTAGCCTAGTAGGCCTAGAAATGCTCTTACTTCCTGTTTAGTGGTAGGGAAGGGGGTGTTTAAAATTGCTTTTACCTTCTCTGCTTGGAGTTCTATGATACCCTTTCCTAGGAGATAGCCAAGGTATTTTACTTTTTGGAAGGTCATTCTGGACTTCCTGGCATTAATGTGAAGTCCAGCCGTTTCAAGAGCTCTGAGAACCTGTTGGCAGTGTATAAGATGCTCTCCCCAAGAGGGGCTGAAAATCACAATGTCATCTAAGTATGCGGAGGTGTACTTTTGATGATCATGAAGGACCTTATTCATGAGTCTTTGGAATGTAGCAGGAGCCCCGTGCAATCCAAACGGAAGCACGTTAAACTCATACAAACCATTAGGGGTGGCGAAGGCGGTTTCCCCTGGTCCTCTGCCCTAAGGGGAACCTGCCAGTACCCTTTGTAAGGTCTATAGTGGATATATACTGGGCTTCCCCAATTTTTCGACTAGCTCATCGACTCGGGGAAGTGGATACGAGTCGAATTTGAAAATAGAATTGACAGCTCTGAAGACAATACAAAACTGTAGCGAGCCGTCCGGTTTTGGGACCAAGACTATTGGGGAAGACCAGTTGCTTTGAGAAGGGCGTATGACGCCCATTTCCAACATTTTGTCTACCTCAACATCGATGGCCTTCCTTCTGGCGGCAGGTATACGGTAAGGTCTATGTTAGATGATTTTTCCTGGGTGAGTGATTATTGTATGCTCTACGAGAGGTGTTCTACCCAGGAGATCTGAGAAGATGGTAGAGTACGGGCGTAACACCTCCTGTAGTTGGGACACTTCTTTGACTGTTAAGTCTTCATTGATAACTAAGGGCTCCAGTGTAGAGGGGTCGCTATGGCGAGGGGATTGGATGAGATTGGCTGTTTTTGGAAGGGGGCCTTTCCATTCTTTTAATATGTTAATGTGATATCTTTGGGTTTTATGGGATGTAGTTGTACTAGATACGATGTGCGCCCTATTTTCCCCACTATTTAATAGGGACCCTTCCATTCGGTTTTCCCCTGTGTCAGAGAAGGGGGAAGGTGTGCCAGAAACCAGTCACCAACTTGGAGATGTCGCCATTTCTTCCCCTTGTCGTAAAAGGCCTTTTGTTTCTTTTGGGCCTTCTCTAGGTTAGAATATTCCAGGTCCCTTAACTTTCCTAGCCGGGATCTTAGACCCTTAGTATAATCTAGGAGATCTTGTGTTTCCTCTGGTCTTTCTTGTTCCCATGTTTCTTTTGTTATTTCGAGAAGCGTCCTAGGCTAACGCCCATATAGTAACTCGTAAGAGGAACACCCCAGGCTACTCTGTACCTGTCCTCGAATGAGAAAAAGAGCAAGGGGCAGGAGTAAGTCCCATTTTCTCCCTTCACTGGTTAACATCTTTTTTAGCGTTAGCGTAAGGGTTCCGTTATACCTTTCACACAGGCCATCGGTTTGTGGGTGGTAGACAGAGGTTTTAATGTGGGATATGTTTAAGGTTTTGCAAACCTGTCGCATAAGGCGTGACACGAAGGGGGTCCCTTGATCCGTTAGTATTTCTTTGGTAAAACCCACTCTGGAAAAGTACTCCACCAGCTTCTCTGCTATGTTTGTGGTGGTAGGGGCCCTTAATGGAAAGGCATCAGAATACCTGGTGGTGTAGTCCACGACAACTAGTGCATATTGATTCCCTTTGTTTGACCTAGGCAGGGGTCCTATAAGATCCATACCCACCCTCTCAAACGGTTTTCCTATAATAGGAAGAGGTTGTAAAGAAACAGCAGGGGGTTTATAGGTGCTTTTCTTCTGGCACACTTCACATTCCTGACAATATCTGACTATATGGGTAAAGATGCCTGGCCAGAAAAAACATTTCAGGATGTTCTGTCAGGTTTTCTCAGTCCCACTATGACCTGCCAGATGATGTGAGTGTGCAAAGAAGAGGACTTGGTCCTGAAAACTCTTTGGAACCACCAACTGTGGAGGCGCGTCCTTTTTCCCTATACGATAAAGAAGGTCATTCTGTATCTGGAAACAGAGATACAATTGAAGAGGGTTATCCTTTTTGGCCAGTTGCCATGCAAACTGGAGAGTAGGGTCATTGGTTTGAGCAAACCTGAAGTTACGGTTGGAGGACCAGGGGTTTTGGGTTGGGGGAAGGGGTTCAGCGCCGAGCCTGTCTCTAAATGGGGCCATGAAATTTGGGTTGTCTATCTCTATGATGGCTTCTTCTGGTAATGTATGCATCCCCCCTACTCTAACCCGAGAGATGCAACCATTGGGGCTTTTAATGGGAACTACTGTTAGGGGATAGGTCTTTATGCCCCCATGGACACAGCGTATCGGTACTTCTGTCCCTGGGATGAGTTGGGATTCTTTCACTAGGTGGGATTGAATGACAGACTGCCGACAGCCCAAATCCAACAGGGCTTCTACCTGTTTTTCGTTTGCCCTAAATTTTTCCGAGTAGAGGATGGATTTTGGAAGATAGCTGATGTCCATGGTTCTTCTGAGCTTTTCTTTTGAGGACAGAAGCTGGCGATATGTCCCCATTCAGGGCACTCGAAGCACTGTGGTCCGCGGGAAGGAGCGACCTCGGCCTTATGATGTTGAGGTCTAATAGTTTCCTGGATATGTTTTATAGTCTTTTTTCTCGGTCTTCACTGTCATTGGTCCTGTCCTATGGGTCTTCTCGTTGTCCCAGGGAAAGGAATGTGGTTGGGCTCTTGAGAAGGTGGTAGCCATATCAACAGCTTGTTCTACTGTTGGGTAGGGAAGGGCAGAGCCTCCAAATACTGCTCTAGATAGATAAGGGCCATTATCTCTTCTTTTGTGTTTTCTTGAGGTCTTAGCCACTTGTCTGTGGCTGTCTTTAACTTGAAGAAGAGAGTCTTGGGATTGTCACCGGGAGTACCTCTCTCCTTTCTAAACTTGACTCAGTATGCTTCTGCATCCATACCCAGGTGGTCCAGAATCAATTCTTTGATCTCCATATAAGGGGTATTTCCCCTGGCATTGGCAACCTGATAAGCGGCCTGGGCCTCCCCAGTAAGGAGAGGAGCCAGGAAACACGGCCATTTGGCTATGGGCCACCCACACGCCCTGGCGGCCCTCTCAAAATTCAGGAGGAAGGCATCCGGGTCTTCCCCGGGAATGTATTCCTAGAGGGCAATGTTTGGAACCCCAGTGGTAGGTTGTGGGATTTGTAAATGGGTAGTTAATTGAACTTGGTCCTCCGCGAACTTGTGTATACACTCGACTTGTTGGGCCATGGCATTCTTGAACAAGTCTCTGTCGGCCTGGCGGAGGACATCTGTTTCTCTAGGGCCCATTCTAGTTTTTCTTGCCCCTTTGTCAGATGTTGTATTAGGGTTTCCATTATCGTCTTAATGGTGAGTTGCCCACATTCTCCACCACATGTAGGGAATGGGCTCAACAATAAGGAGATCTTTCAAACGAAACTTTCTCTTTTGCAGGTTTATTGTACGATTTAGAGTGAGTTCCTTTCACAGACATATAAGAAAAATATCTCCAGTCTTGATTCTGTTTCTTGACAGGCGTCACGTGGTCTCTCCTCGGAGTACGCCTTGTGTGGTGCCTCAGGAAACAAACACAAAAAATGGGGGAACCAGAGTCAGTGGCTTTTTCGGCAAACGGAGTGGAACACGGGAGGGGTAGTGGCGGGATGTCTGCACCTTAAGTAAATGACCTTCACCAGTGACAGGGAGTCTGTAACTCCAGTAGATTACCCCAAGGTAACTCAAGTGGCGTTAGACACCCGCCTCCCGCCTAATCCCCTTAAACGGTCTCGTACCTGTGAGAGCCACGCTCCTCCTGGAACATGGCTGGCTTCCACGTTGGGTCTTTGGTTGGTCTTGTCTCCTCTCCCTGCGGCAACGGAGTACGCTTTCGTCTCTCCGGGAGTCGGGTCGGGTCGGGTCTTCCTGTCCTGGCGACCTCTTCGCTGGAGTTGTTCTCTCGGTCTTGGCCGTAACGCCGTTCAGTGTTGCGTGTCTCCTTCGGTGAAAGGGTTGGTGTCCTCTCGAGCCTCCTTGCAACCCCTAGTCGCGGTGAAGTTTCGGTCTTTGACGGCCGCGGCAGCGGATCATTGGACATTGCCAATTGGAGGGCGTTGATGACGTAACCCTTAGGGGCAGGGCTGGGTTCCAGGAACTCGTCTTCATTAAAGGATACGCTGACATTTTCTTCCGGCAAGGAGAAAGCCGTGTATGGACGAAACAGCTGTAAAAGAGAGGGCATAGCATGAGGAGGTATTGGGTCTTCGTCCAGTTCATCAGGGTCAGTGTTCAGGGGGAGACCCGTGACTCCGTGATAAAGTCATAAAAGTTTCTTTAATAGTCCATTTAGTTAGTAACATTACCAGTAAAGGGTCAGGCTGAATTGGCATCTTAAATAATTTGATAAAAAGATAGTTGTTATAACTTAACCACGGTATACAAAATGCATTATCCAAAGACAGACAATCTAAAATAGAATGCCAGAACAACAAGGGGCGAAGTGTCGCTATATCTGTAAGATGTTGTAGCCCTGCCTCTCGATGTATAATCTCTGTGGAGGCTGAAGTGGGCAGGCATAGCTGGCGTTTAAGGAAGCTATTTTCTTCTATCTGTAGGCCCTTGCAATTATGATGGCTCCACACTCCAGCCCCTTTTGTGGCAATAGCTACAACCCTGGCCTATAGATTGCTATCATATCCTTTATTTGTCGGGTGCCCAGTTTAGATGAAAATCTAAAGATTCCATGGGCACTTCTGTTCATCTTTCCCCTGACATTTATAATTTCCTGGGACCATAGGCCATTACCTGAAAGAGTAATACCCAAGTAACAAAAAGTGTCCACAGTAACTACTGTGGTGTTATCCATAAAGAATGCTCTGTATCTCCTATGCTTTGACCCACAAATCATTTTATTGGTTTTACTTTTGTTGACCACCAGTTTGCCTGCAGTAATGAAATCCCCAAAAGAATTCATTAGTCACTGTAAGCCCGCCGGGGTACTTGCTAGCAAAACGGTGTTGACTGCATACAGAAGAACTGGTGCAGAACGCCCGGCAACTTGGAGGGCATCTGCTTGTATTGCTTGTAGGTCCATGTTAATAAACAGGGAGAATAGTAGGGGGGCAAGGACACAACCTTGCCGGATACCACGTTCTACCACAAAGTTCCTAGTGCATTCACCTTGTGGGCCAAAGCGTACTTTACACAATAGTTTCTCATATAGCCTTGCAAGAAAGCAGATGATTGGTCTGAGCGCCCCCTTGGACAGCAGCGTTGTCCAAAGAATAGTATGGTCAACTAAATCAAAAGCACTGCTCAAATCTGCAAAGCAGATATGCAGTCTACCACCCTTTGCACATGTATATTTTACTAGTGTTAGATCTAAATTGACGCATTGCTCTAATGTCCCCTCACCTTTTCTGGAACCATACTGGGCAGACGAAAGAAGAGCGTGTTCGCATGCCCATTTTTCCAATCTCATAAGTAGGACTTTACTCATTACTTTTGCCAAAGAATATAGAAGCAATATTGGGTGATAGTTCTTTGGTTCGGATTTGTTGCCCTTTTTATAAATTGGTACTATGATAGATGTTCCCCAAGGTGACAGTATCATCGAAGTCGCAGCCATGTTAAAAACTCTAGTTAAGAATGGGCCCCAATCAATCAATCAGTGGGTTAGTAAAGCGCAGCTACTCACCCGAAAGGGTCTCAAGGTGCTGGGGGGGGTGGGGTGGGGGGGATGCAGCTCCTGAAAGTTCACAGTGATTTGTCGAAGAGCCAGGTCTTGAGGTCCTTCAGGAACTTGGAGAGTATGGGTGTCTGTCGGAGGAGGAGAGAGAGAGGGTGTTCCATGCCTTGGCCACGAGGAAGGAGAAGAAGCGACCTCCTGTTCTGGTCTTCTTGATGCGAGGTACAGTCGCAAGAGCGAGCTGGGCTGAGCGGAGGGATCTTTGAGGTGCGTGGAAAGAGAGGCGGCGGTTCATGTAGGCGGGTCCGGTGTTGTGGGAGGGTTTGTGTGCGTGGGTGAGAACCTTGAAGGTGATTCTCTTCTGGTCAGGGAGCCAGTGTAGTGTCCGTAGATGTTGGCTGATGTGGCAGTGGCGTGGTAGGTTCAGGACTAGTCTGGCGGCTGCGTTCTGGACATTCTGAAGTTTGCGGGTGAGGTTCCTGTTGATGCCAGCGTAGAGCGTTGCCGTAGTCCAGTCTGCTGCTGATGAGGGCATGGGTGATGGTTTTCCTGTGTTCGAGGGGAATCCAGTTGAAGGTCTGTCGGAGGAGGGTGTGGTAGCAGGAAGAGGTGACAGCGTTGATCTGGCGGTCCATTTTGAGTTCGGAGTCCAGGCTGATACCGAGGTTGCTTGCATGGTCCGTGGGGGATGGAGGGTTCCCGAGGGTGGGGGGGGGGCACCAGGTGTCATTTCAGGCATCAGGGTGTGGGCCCATGATGAGTACTTTGGTTTTGGCTGCTTTGAGTTGTAGGCAGCTGTTCTTCATCTTCATCCACCTGGCGACTGCTTCCATTCCTTCTTGAAAGCTGTGTTTGGAGATGTTAGGTTCGTTGGATAGGGAGAGGATGAGTTGGGTGTCGTCTGTGTACGATACGATGTTGAGTCCATGAGATCTGACGATGGATGCGAGCGGGCCATGTAGACGTTGAACAGGGTGGGGCTGATGGAGGATCCTTGGGGGACTCCGTAGGTGGTCGGTGTGAGTTCTGAGAGGAAAGGAGGGAGTCTGACCCGCTGCGTTCTGCCGGAGAGGAATGAGCAGATCCAGTCGAGGGCCTTGTTCTGGATTCCTGCGCCGTGTAGTCTACAGGCTAGGGTGCGGTGTGAGACTGTGTCGAAGGCAGCGGAGAGGTCCAGGAGGATGAGGGCAAAAGTCTTTCCTTTGTCGAGGAGGGAGCGGATGTCGTCTGTCGCGGCGAGAAGGGCGGATTTGGTGCTGTGATTCTTCCTGAAGCCTGATTGGGAGGAGTCGAGGATGTTGTTTTCTTCTATGAAGGAGGCCCCACAGGGTAACAACCGCCTTGTAGACATTCACTGGGACTCCATCAGGACCTGGGGCTTTGCCCCCTATGCTTTCCTTCAGAGCTGTCAAGACTTCTTTCGTGATGTTCAAGGGTAAAGGAGGCCAAAGGGGCTGTTCCTCACTTCCAATAGCCTCTGACCGTACAGTCGGTAAGCTAAACATTTCCTTAAAGTGTTTAACCCAGGCCTCGCAAGTGACATGGGATAATAACTCAGGAAGAGAATCGCTCTTTAGGAAAGAGGAGTTGACAGTATCCCAAAATAATTTATTATCCGCTGTGGCTGCGGCCTGAGACAAACTGGACCAGGCCTCCTCTTGAAGCTCTTTTTTCCTGACAAGAAGAACATCTTTATATTTGGATCTAAGTGATTTAATCAGCATATTGTCTCTGGGTTGACAATAAAGGGCCAATTTAGTTCTTCGGAGGTTATTGTACATGCATGGTTAAACTAACCCCTGCGTTGCCCACCAACCAATTTGCTCGGACGGGTCAAAAGATCATTAATTATGTTGGTGATGCCAGTAAAATTAGAGAGTAGCCGTTCAGGAACAACTTCCTCTTCCAGGCAATAAATAATATCTCTATAACCCTTGGAACAGATATCACACCTGATTTGAATTGGATCTACTCCATCCCACTTAAGGCGAACCGCGTTAGGTCTTACAGGGGTAATATCTGTAGTTAAACTTGGTGAGATATCGACTGCTTTACCCCAAAAGAAAAACCGTGAATACAATAAAAATATGATCACTCAGATTCAGCTTGACAACCCTGGGTGTGGAGTACCACTTACTTACATTAGCTGATATTAAAATGTGGTCAATAACAGATGTGGCGTTCCTTCCTGTAAACGTGGGCATAGGGTCTCCATTGTTGTCACAGCACATTTTGATAAATGTAAATCGAATTTAGTAATCATGGATTTCAGTAAGCCCCCATAATCATTATGAGGAAAATGTAATTAGCCAGCTCCATCTCTGGTCAGTAACCTCACACATCTGTGTGGCAGGCAGGGGGCATGCTTGGATATTAAAGTCCCCTGCCAAAATTAATATAAAACTATTAGTAATAGAGGAGAGAAGTGTCTCTAATCCCCCTTCAAGGGCTGACACCACCTTCCCCCGAGTGCAGTCAAAAACACTATTATAGTAATTAACCAGTACCGTATCACGGCCTCCCCTGAATGTTAGCTACAGGATTAATGAGTGTGGTCCTACAGCTATTTTTTCTTGATGTTTACAGGGAGCTTATTTGATATAAGAACCATAAGCTCCCCTTTGGCCCTGCCAGCAGGTGATGGATCAGCCTCTAGGATGTGTGATGAAGAACCCTCAAAGTAAGTGGGGGCTATACACCAAGTTTCCTGGATATAAATTATATCAAGGTCACTTAGAAACTCGGGCCATCAAATCGGGCCATCCTGGTAAACCCTGTTTATTCGCTAGGCCTCCTTCATTCCAGGATGCAGTGTTATAGCCTCCATCTGACCTTGTACAGATCAATCAATCAATCACAGAATTTGTAGTGCGCACTACTTACCCGCGAGGGTCTCAAGGCGCTGGGGAGAAAAAAGGGGGGGGTGCTGCTACTGGTCGAACAACCAGGTCTTGAGTAGCCTCCTGAAGGTCAGCAGGTCTTGGGTCTGTCGTAGGCTTAGTGGAAGGGTGTTCCAGGTCTTGGCGGCGAGGTGGGAGAAGGATCTGCCACCGGTGGTAGTTCTTCGAATGCGAGGGACGGTGGCGAGGGAGAGGTCGGCGGAGCGGAGCTGGCGGTTGGGGACGTAGAAGAGGAGTCGTCTGTTGAGGTAGGCTGGGCCAGTCTTGTGAAGTGCCTTGTGTGCGTGGATGAGGATACCACTAGGGTGTGTCAAATTACATATTACAACCCTCTGGGGTACGTTGTCCACAGAAATATCCGTGGTAAACAAAGGGGCAGCGATTAGGATATTACAAACGCAGTTACAAACGCAGTGCGTCACTGATCACAAAATTATTGTCCTCGTTCCTGCCCTCGAGACTTCCTGCATCATATCTTGCCCTATCTCATGTCAATCATTGTCCTGAAGGTCGCTCAATATTTGAAAACCTGTTAGAAACCTTCAGGGTCTGACATGCGGGGTACTTTATACCATGATTATTAGTTATAGGACCTGTCCCCCGCTTTTTGGGGCTCAGGATTTCGAAAATGCCTGTAAAAGAAACCCAAAGGCTGCATTGATATATTTGGCTCCATTAGCATATGGGGTATTGCCTTCATCAGGACACCCTTTGCCCAACTGGGGTCCCTAAAATTAATTATAATACAATCCCTGTTACAATGTTTCCTCAGGGGCAGTGGCGTAGCAAGGGGTGTGTGCGGGGGGCGGTCCGCCCCAGGCGGTACGAGTTTTGGGGGTGGCAGCCTCCAGCCGCTCTTACCTGCCACACCGGGAAGGCAATCGCCCCGCGCAAATGTAAAAAATCTCACCAGCACCCCCCCAATCCTCCTCGCTGATGCAGCCACAGTGGGGCGGCAAACACCGGGACCACCACGGGCGTCCTAAAGTGCTAGCTATGGCACTGCTCAGGGGGCCAATCCAACTCACTCTCCTTGTAAACAGGATTTGATGAGCAGCACCTACTGGGAGTGAGCAATTCTTCTGAAGCCAATGTACCACTCTATTCTTCAATGAATCATGGTTTTCTGTTTGGGCTGGATGGTATATTGATGGTAAAATGAGCATCCGCTCTGCTAACACTACTGGCCCTACATCATAAGTCAAACTTGGCTGTGGCAGATTTGAAACATTTAGTAAAATTAGAGTTTAAGACAGGGTCTGATGCCGTGAGGCAGGCGATACCCGCCTACCTGCAGGATCCTATACCACGGTGAATAAACAAAGGCATTAAAAATCTCCTCCTTTCCAACAATAATCCAGGACACAGGCATGTTGTATGAATAATGTCCTCCTCGCCAATCTTACACACTGCAGGATATGTCGCTTTGGGTTCTGAGCCAAGGCAGGGCATGAGTAAGGCCTGAGAGTACTCCAAAATGATGTCGCAAAAACAGTCCTTTTAGATGCGTTGACCACCCATCTTTCAAGTAAGACTGAGGCTTAAGAAACTTGTATTAGCCTAAGATTGTCCATGTGTGAGATCTAGCGGATAGAGCCTCTTTATCTCTCACCAAAGATATCTTTTTCTAGACACTGTTAACTGCTTTTTTTAAAGTTTCTAACGGCAATGTACTTTCCCACAATGAACGAAGAGCCAGGTCGTTAATTGCCTGGCCACTTTCCTTGCTACTGTTTGATTTAATAACCCAAATTCAAATCTAATCTGGGCCGCTGAGGTTTTACACAGGAGTTGCAAAAGAGGCATGAATGTTTTTGCAATGATGTTTAAGGTGGATGCATCTCTGCCTCGTAGTACCTCGCTTCCATAGGAGATAGTCGGCAAAAGCTTTGCTGCAATTACCTTTAGTACAGGCGTATAATTAGGAACTCCGAGAGATCTCTGCATGTTGCGAAATGCTAAAAGTAGACCTTTCTCTGCTGGTCCTGCTTATGTTGGAGGAAGGAGGCCTGATCATCGAAGAAAACCCCAAGATATCTGTAAATTTTTACTTTTTACAATTGTCGGCCTCGTAAAAACCAGATGCGAGGTATTCGTTTCCTGTTGCTCACTTCCATCACCTTTGTTTGGGGTGGTTGGAGGGCTTGGAGAAACAAAACTAAAATGTAGAATATGGAGAAGCAAAACTAACAGCACACCTATCAACTCGTATATTTGTATCTGAAAGAGACTATTAGTTATAGATTCCTTACCTTAGAATTACCCCCAGGCGTCAAACTGGATCTGGAGAATTTTTTCTCAGCAGTACCTCTGCGCGTCGGTAGGTGGCGTCGGTCGACTCCGCGTTCGTCGTCAGTGTCACGACCACCGGGATGACGTCGTGGTATCTACTACGACGCCGCTGCACGCTGACGTCAGTTATTACTTTTTCTGCGCCAGCCAGCGCAGATCCGGAGAGAGCGGTGCCCTTAGTCATTTTTTGACTAAACTTTTTCGACTTCCGTCGACATCTTTTTTGAAGTCTTAACGACTCCTGGTGCACGAGGGATGTCAAGTTGTCAACCGGGTTTCAAACCTTGTGCCTCCTGCCACAAGCTGATGTCGGTCACCGATCCGCACCTCGAGTGCCTTTGGTGCCTGGAGCGCCACCACGACCTGAAGTCGTGCTCCGACTGCCAGGCCCTGAACCCTAAGTCTTTGCGGGAGCGGTCCCGAAAGCTTTTGGAAGCCCGGGAGTCAGCTCTGCGTCGTTCAAAGTCCCGGTCGAGGAGCCACCACCACCATTCGTCATCGAAGTCTTCGTCATCGGGTAAGTAGAAGCGCAAGAAGAAGGCGAAGAAGCACCGTTGCTCTTTGCCTTCTCCCCATCCTTCGGCCGACGCGGGACACAGAGGGTCGTCATTCTCCGGATCTGCCCTCGGAGCCTGCTGGGACGTCTCCGCGCTTCCCTCTCTTTCCGGGGGCGAGAGCGTCCCCTGCCCAGCTTCGTGCATTTTATGAAGCCCTCCACTCCATCTTTGGGCAGCCCGACTCCGCCAGCGCGCCTTCGGGCCCCGCGGACTCGGCTGGGGGCTCTAGGTTCGATGTCGGCAGCTCCGGCCTCGGCGCTGCAGGGCCTCCAAGGATCCAGGCCTGGATCCGGATCGGCGCCGGTCGACCTCACGGTACCTTCCCCGGCACCAATTCCTCTGACAACGCCTCAGACACCGGTTGTGCCCCCGTCCGGCATCGACCCCAGCCTCCCTTTCAACGTGGACATGGAGCCAGACTGCCGTCGACCGACGCCCGTACCGGCGCTGTAGGGTACTTTTGTACCGCTGTTCTTCCCTGGCGTTCCCTATCGCCCTGAGTGGCGGCCAGAGGAGGATGAGGAGGACTAGGAGGGGTCTGTTGACCCTCTGGCAGACCAGCTTGAAGAGCCGGACTTGAGAGAGGAGTTCGGTGATGCCAGTGGTCTTGATACCCCCCCAGACCTTGGTATGCTTTCTCCCCCTACCGTGGCTACGGAGGAGGGAGCTTCCTACGCTGTGGTGTTGCGTAGGGCGGCTGAGGCCTTGGGCCTTGAGCTTCCTACGGTGGCAGTCAGGACTACCCTCCTGACTGAGGTGCTTCAGCTGGCAGCGGCCTCTTTGGAGCCCTTGCTGCCTTTCAATGAGGCCCTCACTGATGTCCTTCTGGGCTCCTGGTCCTAGCCCAGCACAGGGGCTCCTGTGGATAGGATGATTGCCCGACGCCACCGCCCGGCCCCGGGTGTCCAACTTTTCCTTTCCCAGCACCCTACCCATGACGCCTTGGTGGTCCAAGCCTCATCCTCTGAAGCGCTTTCCCTACAGCTCCTCAAGATAGGGAATCCAAGAAGCTGGACCATCTTGGGAAGAAGATGTTTTCTTCCGTCAGCTTAGGACTGCAGTCGGTGAACATCGGATGTCTCTTGGGCCGTTACACACATTCGGTGTGGGACACGGTTATACAAGTGCTGCCACAGTGCCCGGAGGAGGCCCGGGCCGTGTCGCCCACGCTGTTGCTGAGGGTTGAGATGCAGCAAAGTTCACATCCGGTGTGGGCTGGATACAGCCGGCTCACTGGGTAGGACGATTTCCACGTCGGTAGCCCTGAGACGCTACGCCTGGCTGAAGCCCTCTGGCTTCTCTGGGGATGTCCAGTCTACCCTGTTGGACATGCCCTTTGATGGCCGGCGCCTTCTTTGGTGACAAGGTGGACAATGTGCTTGAGCGCTTCAAGGACTCTCGGGCTACGGCCAGGTCCTTGGGCCTTGCAGCAACTTCTCGCCCCATGCAGTCTGCCTTTGGCCCCTTTCGTGGCCACGGAAGGGGCGCCCCACCACGTTTCACCCAGAGCCACAGGGCCAGCACAAGCCACCTAGCCTCTGCGTGGCCGGGGACGTGGGAACCAGCGTCGTGGGTCCGGGGGCCAGAGGGCGGACCAGTCCACCAATGCCCCCCCTGCAGCCGCCTCCAAACCTTCCTAGTCCGACTTTTCAGGGCCACCAGTTGCCAGTTGGCGGCAGCATCTGCCATCACCTCCCCCACTGGTACAACATCACGTGGGACAGGTGGGTTTTGCAGATAGTCCAAAGGGGCTACTCCCTCCCCTTCGAGACTACCCATCCCTCCATGCCACCAACAATCAATTGCATGTCGGAGGATCACTTGGCCCTTCTCCATCAGGAAGTTACGGCTCTCTTGGCCAAGGGAGCTATCGAGCGAGTCCCTGTGCCAGAAGTAGGTTGTGGTTGTTATTCCCACTACTTCCTGGTACCCAAGAAGGACAAAAGCCTGCGTCCTAACTTAGATCTCTGGAACTTCAACCGCTTCCTCCGGAAGGAGAAGTTCAAAATGTTGAAATTGGCTCAGGTCCTGTCTGCCCTGGAGACTGGATGGTAGCTTTGGACTTGCAGGACGCTTATTTTCACATCCCCGTCCTGCCTGCCCACCGGCGCTACCTGCAGTTAAAAGGTCGGCAACGAGCATTTTTAGTTTACCGTGCTCCCCTTTGGCCTTACCAGCGCCCCTCAGGTGCTCACGAAAGTGATGGCGGTGGTCGCAGCTGGGTCCAAACTGGGGTGGCGTAGTGGGCAAAAGAACGATGGATTTAACCCAGATCTTTTGACTGGGGGAGAATGTTTGCATTGTCAGCATTCCGTCCATCATTTGTTTGCTGTAACACTTTTCGCCCTAAGTGGGATGGGTATGCCCAGACATGGGTCCCTTGCTCACTGTGCCACTGGATTCAAGCTAGCCTGGCTGAAGAAGGGTGACATACCCTGAAACCTGTCCCAGGATGCTTGTTTCCGGTCCAGGGAGGACCTGGCCTGGCAGTTCGGTCTGGACTGTTCCCATGAGGCACAGGGTCAAGACTGATTTGCATATGGCTGGGTCCAAACTGGGGTGGCGTAGTGGGCAAAAGAAAGATGGATTTAACCCAGATCTTTTGACTGGGGGAGAATGTTTGCATTGTCAGCATTCCATCCATCATTTGTTTGCTGTAACACATCACCTCCCCCACTGGCACAACACCACGTGGGACAGGTGGGTTTTGCAGATAGTCCAAAGGGGCTACTCCCTCCCCTTCGAGACTACCCATCCCTCCATGCCACCAACAATCCATTGCATGTCGGAGGATCACTTGGCCCTTCTCCATCAGGAAGTTACGTCTCTCTTGGCCAAGGGAGCTATTGAGCGAGTCCCTGTGCCAGAAGTAGGTCTTGGTTGTTATTCCCACAACTTCCTGGTACCCAAGAAGGACAAAAGCCTGCGTCCTAACTTAGATCTCTGGGACTTCAACCGCTTCCTCCGGAAGGAGAAGTAAAAAATGTTGAAATTGGCTCAGGTCCTGTCTGCCCTGGAGACTGGATGGTAGCTTTGGACTTGCAGGACGCTTATTTTCACATCCCCGTCCTGCCTGCCCACTGGCGCTACCTGCGGTTAAAAGGTCGGCAACGAGCATTTTTAGTTTACCGTGCTCCCCTTTGGCCTTACCAGCGCCCCTCAGGTGCTCACGAAAGTGATGGCGGTGGTCGCAGCTCATCTGCGCAGATCAGGGGTTCCAGTCTTCCCCTATTTCGCCGACTGGCTGTTGAAGGCGGGCTCGCCCCTGGCTGTCGTCTCCCACCTCCATACTACGGCGGACCTCCTGCACGCGCTGGGGTTCACTATCAACGTGCCGAAGTCACACCTGACTTCCTCACAGAAACTCCATTTCATTGGAGCGGTTCTGGACACAGCTCAGTTTCGTACCTATCCTCCCGAGCAGCGAGTCGGGATATTTGGGCTATGATACCGATGTTTCAGCCTCTATCCCGGATTTCAGTGAGAATGACCCTGAGTCTGCTTGGCCCCATGCATTCTGCTGGTGGATCATGCCAGGTGGCATTTGCGGCCTCTGCAGTGGGACCTGAAGTTCCAGTGGGCGCAGCATCAGGGGAATCTTTCTGATTGCGTCCAGATCTCGGAGGGCACTGCACACCATTTGCAGTGGTGGCTAACTGACCAGGATTGGGTCAACGGCAGATCCCTCTCCCTTCCCCAACCAGAGTTCACAGTGAAGACAGATGCGTCACTCCTGGGATGGGGCGGCCACATGGGAGAGGCAGATCAGAGGCCTCTGGTATCCGGAGCAGTCCGGTCTACGCATCAACCTTCTGGAGCACCGGGCGATTCGTCTTGCACTGAAGGCATTCCTTCCTTCTGTCAGAGGAAGGATAATGCAGGTGTTCACGGACAACACCACCGCCATGTGGTATTGCAAGAAACCGGGCGGGGTGGGGTCGTGGACCCTATGTCAGGAGGCTCTTCGTCTTTGGACATGGCTGGAACATCAGGGCATATCCCTGGTGGTTCAACACCTGGCCGGTTCCCTGAACGCCAGGGCGGACGGACTCAGCCGCCGGTGCATGATGAATCACGAATGGCGTCTTCACTTGGAGGTGATGCAAGGTCTCTTTCAGTAGTGGGGAAAGCCTCGGTTAGATCTGTTCGCCACCGAAGAGAAAGCGCAATGTCAGCAGTTCTGCAAGTTGGAGTCCCCCTCGGTGACATCTGCCAGTCAGCCACTTGAGCATCACTGCACGCGTTCACTAAACATTACTGCCTGGATAGTCAAGTCCGGAGAGACAGCTTCTTTGGCCGTTCAGTTCTCCAGGATTTTCTGGTGTGAACTTAGTTCGCAGACCCACCTCAGGGGTTGGAATTGCTGGGGTATCTATTCTAAGGTAAGGAATCTATAACTAATCGTCTCTTTCAGATGAACAAGTTACTTACCTTCGGTAACAATATATCTGTAAGAGACATATATTAGTTATGGATTCCTGGTGTGGCTCAGAAAATCTTGTAGGGCTACTATAAAGAAATATTGGAGTACCTGTGTTTTCTTGTAGGAATGGCATGGGAACACCCTCCAAACATCATTTGAATACAAGAGGATGGGTTTCTCACACATAAAAATGTTTTCCTGTTGAGAAATGAAGAAGAACGGATACATTTGCAAGTTATGGTTTCCATCATACTTAGTAAGGCATATTCTCCTTTAGTACTCCTTGAAATCTACGACTGCTGTAGGTTTGCAGGAGAACACACTATGTGGCAAGCGAGTTCAAGATGCTAGAGTCACTACATCGTGTCGCGCAATGATATATTTTCGTTGTTTCTAAATCTCTGGGTAAGTTGTTCACATCCTATTGCACAGATAAGGCTACATCAGTGGTCGTTTTTTACTTATATCTATCTGATGTTTGTGAAATAATGGAAAAATGAAAACTGAGAAACTACATTGGAGGATACCAAATTATGGAAAACCATTAAGGAAATGAAGTTTTAAGGAAATATAAATAAATTGAAAGAAGTATTTTAAAGGATAGATAGATTTAAAGAAAAATCCCAAACTACATTAAACTTGGGGGGGATATCTGAAAGAGACACGTTAGTGATAGATTCCTTACCTTAGAATATCCCCAGGCGTCAGGCTGGATCCGGAAAGTTTTGCGTAGCAGTACCCTTGCGCGTCGGTAGGCGGCGTCGTGCGGCTCCGCGTCCGTCGTCGGCGTCGTGATCGCCGGGATGACGTCGCGGGCAGTACTTAGGCGCCGCCCCTGCGCGCTGACGTCAGTTCTTCTTTTTCCGCGCCAGCAAGCGCAGATCCGGGAAGAGCAGTGCCCTGGTCAATTTTTGACCATACTTTTTGGTGATTTTTTCACTGTTTTTTTCCAACTTTAAGGTGTCGTAGGGATGCCCGGCTTCAAGCGATGCGGCGCCTGTGCGCGGATGATGTCCGTCACCGACCCGCATTGGGAGTGTCTCTTCTGCCTCGGCCGAGGCCACGACACCGAGTCTTGTCCCGAATGCCAGGCCCTCAACCCGAAAGCTTTGCGAGAGCGGTCTCGAAAGCTCCTCGAGGCCCGGCATTCGGCTCCACGGAAGCCCCGGTCGCGTGAGAGGTCCAGGGGTCGCTCGCGGAGTGCACACCGGTCGTCGGCGTCGAAGTCTTCTTCGTCCGGTAAGTCTAAGCACAAGAAGTCCAAGAAGCATCGTCGCTCTCGGACTTCGCCTCGCCGGTCTCGCGACTCGGCTGAGGCCCCTCCCGGCACCGTCCCCGCCCCCGCGGCCCCGGACTTGCCTGTGGAGTCGCCCCCGTCATACCCGCCCTTCCCGGGTTCGGGGCGGATCCGGCCAAGGTACAGGAGTTCCTGTCGGCCATGGCCCGCCTCTTCGGGCCTTCAGGCCCCTCCGGTGCGCCTTCGGGCCCCGCGGGCCCTGATGGGGTTGCTCCGGCGTCGCCGGCGGCTCCGGCCCCGGCGTCGCCCGAGCCTCCAGCCTCGATCCCGGCTCCGGCTTCGGCCCCGGCCTCGATCCCGGCTCCACAACCCCCATCGACGCCGGTCGACCTCACAACACCTCCGCCGGCGCCGATGTCTCCGGTGCCGCTCTCGACGCCGCCCTGGGCTCCGGGCGGCGTCGTCCCCAGTTCCTTCCGGCTCCGGACATGGACCCGGAGCGACGTCGCTCGACGCCGGCTCCGGCGCCGATGGGACCTTGGGTCCCAAATGTCCCTCCTCCTCCTTATTTTGAACCAGAGGAGGACCAGGAGGACTGGGAGGGGTCTGATGACCCTCTGACACGCAACTGTCAGTATGATGAGGACTGGACAGAGAGTCTCACGGGAGGCCAGTGGTCTGGATACTTCTCCTGACACTGGCATGCTGTCTCCTCCCGTGGCTACGGAGGAGGGGGCCAATTTTGGTACGGTGTTGCGTAGGGCTGCTGGGGCCTTACGTCTCCAGCTCCCTACTTTGACGGTCAAGCCTAACATCTTGACAGAGGTGCTTTCAGCCGGCAGCCTCCTCTGCGGAGACTGTGCTGCCGTTTAACGACGCCCTCACTGACGTTCTTTTGGGCGCCTGGTCCAAGCCCAACACAGGGGCTCCTGTGGATCGGAACGTGTCACGACGCCATCGCCCCGCTCCGGGCGACCCCTGTTTCTTTCTGTCCACCCCACTCCTGAGAGCTTGGTTGTCCAAGCCTCCGCTTCCCAAACCGCCTTCCCTACCGCTCCTCCGGATAGGGAATCCAAACGCCTGGATCAGTTTGGGAAGAAAGGTTTTTCTTCCTCCAGTGCTGGCTTGCGGTCCGTTAACACCGCTTGTCTTTTGGGCCGATATACCCACTCCCTGTGGGATTCGGTGGCGGATGTTTTGCCCCAGTGCCCTGAGGAGGTCCAGGCACTGCTTTCCCGCGCCATTGCGGAAGGAAGGGATGCGGCCAAATACACTATCCGTTGTGGCCTTGACACCGCCGACTCGCTGGGCAGGTCGATTGCAACGACGGTGGCGCTCCGGCGCCACGCCTGGCTGAGAACCACTGGTTTTTCAGGGGATGTCCAGAATACTCTCATGGACA
Source organism: Calotriton arnoldi (assembly GCA_963921515.1). Taxonomy (NCBI): domain Eukaryota; kingdom Metazoa; phylum Chordata; class Amphibia; order Caudata; family Salamandridae; genus Calotriton; species Calotriton arnoldi. Next base: position 4,465,815 of record CAWUFW010000381.1, read on the forward strand.
TGCCCTTTGATGGAGTCGGTCTTTTGGGTCCAAAGCAGACCATGCGTTGGAGCGCTTTAAGGACTCACGGGCTACTGCAAAGTCCCTGGGCCTTTCTGCTACACGCCCTCCGCTGCCTTCTGCTTTTCGCCCCTATCGTGGCCACGGTAGGGGCGCCCCTTCACGTCAGCAGCCCAGCCACCGGCCCGCGCAGCAGGCGTCTTCGCGTGGCCGAGGACGTGGATTACGCCGTGGCGGATCGGGCAACCAGCGTGCGGGTCAGGCCACCACCTCCAACCCGTCCGCGGCCTCCAAGCCCTCCTAGTCCCTCCTTTCAGGTGCACGGCACGCCAGTAGGGGCAGGGTCCGCCATCACCTTCCCCACTGGCGCACCATCACCTCGGACAGGTGGGTCTTGGACATTGTCCGAAGGGGCTACTCCCTCCCCTTCGAGACCACCCCCCAGCCATGCCACCTCAATTCCACCGCATGTCAGGGGATCACTTGGTGCTTCTACGGAAGGAAGTCACGGCCCTCTTGACCAAGAGGGCCATCGAGCATGTTCCGACCCCAGAAGTAGGGCGTGGTTGCTACTCCCACTACTTTCTGGTGCCCAAAAGGACAAGGAGGACATGCGTCCTATCTTGGACCTCCGGAACGTCAATCGCTTCCTCCGGAAGGAGAAGTTCAAGATGCTCACCCTAGCTCAGGTCTTGACTGCCCTCGACCCTGGAGACTGGTTGGTAGCGTGGACTTGCAGGACGCGTATTTCCACATCCCCGTCCTGCCGGCCCACCGGCGTTACCTTCGGTTCACGGTAGGCCCCGAGCATTTTCAGTTCACCGTGCTCCCCTTGGCCTTACCAGTGCCCCTCGGGTGTTCACGAAAGTGATGGCGGTGGTCGCAGCTCATCTGCGCCGGGCAGGGGTTTCAGTCTTCCCCTACCTCGACGACTGGCTGCTGAAGGCGGGCTCGTCCCCAGGCAGTCGTCTCCCACCTCCAGACTACGGCCGAACTCCTGCACTCGCTGGGGTTCTCCATCAATGTGCCGAAGTCGCATCTAATTCCTTCTCCACAGCTCCTTTTCATCGGAGCAGTTCTGGACACGACGCAGTTTCGGGCCTATCCTCCCGAACGGCGAGTCCGGGATATTCAGGCTATGATTCCGATCTTTCGGCCTTTATCCTGGGTTTCGGCACGGATGACCCTGAGGCTGCTGGGCCTCATGGCCTCCTGCATCCTGCTGGTCAATCATGCCAGATGGCATATGCGGGCTCTGCAGTGGGACCTGAAGTTCCAGTGGGCGCAGCACCAGGGCAACCTGTCCGATCACGTCCAGATCTCGGAGGGGACTGCAAAACAGTTGCAGTGGTGGCTCTCGAACCGGCAATGGGTCATGGGCAGATCCCTCTCCCTTCCCCAGCCAGAGCATACAGTTGTGACGGACGCGTCCCTTCTGGGATGGGGCGGTCACATGGGAGAGGCGGAGATCAGAGGCCTCTGGTCTCCGGCGGAGTCCCGGCTCCATATCAACATTCTGGAGCTCCGGGCGATCCGGCTTGCACTCAAGGCATTCCTTCCCTCTGTCAAAGGGAAGGTGGTGCAGGTGTTCACAGACAACACCACCGCCATGTGGTACTGCAACAAACAGGGCGGGGCGGGGTCTTGGACCCTTTGTCAGGAGGCTCTGCGCCTCTGGACATGGCTGGAACATCAGGGCATGTTCCTGATGGTTCAACACCTGGCAGGTTCTCTGAACGCCAGGGCGGACGAACTCAGCCGCAGGTGCATGATGGATCACGAATGGCGTCTTCACTCGGAAGTGGCGCAAGGACTCTTTCTACAGTGGGGAGAGCCTTGGTTAGATCTATTCGCCACCGAAGAGAACGCGCAATGTCATCAGTTCTGCGCGTTGGAATTTCCAAGGCGGCACTCGCTCGGCGACGCTTTCGTCGCGAGTGGAGTTGCGGTCTGTTGTACGCCTTTCCGCCTATACCACTTCTACCCAGAGTGTTGAAGAAGATTCGGCACGACCGGGCCCAAGTCATTCTTGTGGCTCCGGACTGGGCTCGAAGAGTTTGGTATCCCGAGCTACTCAATATGAGCATAGATCCCCCGATCCGTCTGCCTCTTCAGGAGGATCTTCTGTCGCAGCAGCAGGGGACGGTCCTCCACCCGAACCTGTCCAGTCTACACCTGCTTGCGTGGAGATTGAGCGGCGGCAGTTGATTCCTTTCGACTTGCCTCCCGAAGTTTGTGATGTGATTCTGGCAGCCAGGCGTCCCTCCACTAAGGTGGTATACGCCTGCAGGTGGAACAAGTTTGTGGCATGGTGCACAGCAAAGGCTGTGGATCCCCTTTCTGCCCCTCTTTCTGAGGTCCTTCTGTTCCTTCTCTCTCTGGCCCAACAGGGTTCTGCCCTGGGTACCATCAAGGGTTATCTTTGTGCTGTCTCGGCCTTCCTCAGGCTCCCTGATCAGCCCTCCCTTTTCAAGTCCCCTGTTGTTAACAGGTTCTTAAAAGGCATTACTCACCTCTTCCCTCCTGTTCCGTTTGTAATGCCTCAGTGGGACTTGAACTTGGTTCTTACCTTTTAATGTGCGCTCCCTTTGAGCCTCTGCATAACTGTCCTCTTCGTCTTCTGACTCTGAAGACTGCCTTTCTGGTGGCCATCACCTCCGCTCGGCGGGTGAGTGAGCTCCAGGCTCTATCTTGCAAACCTCCCTTTCTGTCTGTTCATCCAGACAAGGTTGTTCTTCGGACGCGTCCGTCCTTCTTGCCAAAGGTGGTTACTGCTTTCCACATTGGGCAGACCATCACTTTGCCCACCTTCTTTCCGCCTCCGCATCCTTCCAGAGAGGAAGAGAGGCTCCACCGTCTGGACCCAAAACGTGCGCTCTCCTTCTATATCGACCGCACAAAACACTTCCGGGTGGATGACCAGCTCTTTGTTGGCTACGTGGGCGCCAAAAAGGTCGGGCGGTGCACAAGAGGACCGTCTCCCGCTGGGTTACCTTGTGCATCAAGACCTGCTATTCTTTGGCCAAGAAGGAGCCTCCTGTTGGGCTGCGTGCCCATTCCACCAGGGCAACGGCTGCTACCACGGCCTTGGGCCGCGGTGTTCCGCTGCCGGTTATCTGTGAGGCGGCTACGTGGGCCTCGCTGCACACGTTTACTAAGCATTACTGCCTTGACAGTCAGGTCCGGAGGGACGGCTTCTTTGGCCGTTCTGTCCTCCAGGACTTCCTTGTCTGATCTTTGTTCGCAGACCCACCACCGGGGTTGGTATTGCTGGGGTATCTATTCTAAGGTAAGGAATCTATCACTAACGTGTCTCTTTCAGATGCACAAGTTACTAACTTGTGTAACGATATATCTGTAAGAGACAGTAGTTAGTGATAGATTCCTTACCGCCCACCCATCCTCCCCGTTCTGCGAACTGATTTCTAGGGTTAAGGACATCCCTTTCAGGGCCCTAGTATTTTTCAGACACCTGTGTCAGCTTCTTGCATGGCTCTGCGTTCCTGGCGCGGAAAGTCGTGTACAGAACTGACGTCAGCGCGCAGGGGCGGCGCCTAAGTACTGCCCGCGACGTCATCCCGGCGATCACGACGCCGACGACGGACGCGGAGCCGCACGACGCCGCCTACCGACGCGCAAGGGTACTGCTACGCAAAACTTTCCGGATCCAGCCTGACGCCTGGGGATATTCTAAGGTAAGGAATCTATCACTAACTACTGTCTCTTACAGATATATCGTTACACAAGTTAGTAACTTGTGCTTTAGGACTATACAGGGGTTTTTGGGTTCACGGTACGGGTAAGGTTTATGGGTGATTAGGGCGTTTAAGGGGCCAGCAGTGGGTGGAGCTCAGACATAGAAAGGGGATTTGAGATTTCAGGGATGGGTGGAGTTTAGAAGCGGTGAGGGTTATTTTAGATATCCGGAATGGGTGAAGTTTAGGGGTGATGAGGGGTTTCTAAGTTTCATGGCTAGGTCGAGGTTAGGGATATGAGTTATTTTTTAGGTCTCGGATATGAGTTATTTTTTAGGTCTCGGGGACAGGTGGAGTGTAGGGTTGTTGAGGGGTTTTAGGGTTCATTGATGGGCTAAGTTTAGGGCTGGTGAGGATTTTTAAGGTTCCGTTATGGGTAGAGGTTAGGGATGGTGAAGAGTTTTTAGGGTTCAGGATTGGGTGAAGTTTAGGGTGATGAATGGTTTTAAGTATTCAGGGATGGGTGGAGGTTAGATGTAGAAAGGGTTTTTTTAGGTATCAAGAATGGGTAGAGTTCAAGGGTGGTAAGTGATTTTTTGGTGTCATGGATGGGTGGTGTTTAGGTGCAATGGGTTTTTTCAGGGTTCAGGGATAAGTGGCGTTTGGGTGTGGTGAAGGATTCCAAGTGTGTCAGGGATGGGTGGGGTTTAGGTGTAGAAAGGGGTTTTTAGAGTTCAGGAATGGGTGGAGTTTAGGTGTAGTGAGGGGTTTTCTGGTTGAAGGGTGAGTGGAGTGTAGGCATAGAAAGGGCTTTTAAGGATCAGGGATTGGTGAAGTTTATGGTGGTAAAAGTTCAGGGATGGGTATAGTTTAGGTGTACTGAGAAGTTTTTAGGTTTCTGGGATGGATTGAGTTTAGGGGTAGAAAGGGATTTAGGGTTCAGGGATGGGTGTAGTTTAGGTGCGGTGAGGGATTTTAAGGGGCATAGATTAATGGTGTTTAGTGTTTTTGAGGGTAGGACTGGATGGTGTTTCCGGGTGGCCAGGAGTCCGTAAAACAAAAGCATCCACAGCAATTGTTTGACAACGTAAAAGATGTAAATCTGAAATAATTTTCCCGGAGTAAAACACTGAAATAAATACATCCAGCAATAGTTTCTGAAAGTAACACCTGAAACTGTTGCGTTTACACCTTGAAATATAAGCATGCGAAAGCCAATTTAAAACAAATAACATTCTATAAATTGGTTTCTATGAAATGGTGAAGGACATTCCTTCAAAAAATTTGCATTAAACAGTTGAGATGGAATGGTCTCTCGGTAATGGTAGTCCATGAAATTGTTTTTCTGTGAAATCACATACAACCATGTCCATCATCACCATGGAGTAACAAGCTATGTGGGCTTGCCTTCTCCTGTTTTTTTACTCCTTAATTCTTTTAATGCATTTCCTTGGTGTGGCCTGGAAGTTCTTGAGAACAGTTTTGCCTGAAATGTAACTGATGCAGTTTTCCTTCTCTTCTGAACCTGTACGAGTAGGAGATTTACAAGACAGAAATCTGATTATAGGAGTAGGATTAAGTTATCATTCTGGTGACTTTTGTTCTCATAGTTCTAGGATACTTCTATACACACCTCTCCTCTGATACATTCAGTAATTGCTCAGGTCCGTCCACCGACGTCCTTGCTTTTGAGGGGAATTGAGTTTACTGTGCAGCATGATAGTGGAACATCACAGCACAACCTGACTCTGTGTCAGTAAAACATCTCCCGCACCCTATAACATTCGTACGTTGTAGTTGCAGATTTATGTACAGAAAATCATAAACTAACATAGGTTATGTGTTTTTTAGCTGTCCATTTCTATGTTTTTGTATCTTTTATTGCTGTTTCATAGTAGCCTTTTAATGTAAAAGTGGCTCTCTGTCCTCACTCAGCTTAAACTCATCTGAGCAAAGCCTGGGCACTTGGTGTTTTAACCTCTGCTGTTATCTCTTTGACAGTGTGGACTACCAATGCAAGTTTCACGGTGTCTTGACTGCGGTGCTAAGATTGGAGGCGAGGCCCATAAACCAGAAGCGGGATTTCAAATGATTCAGTAAGTTTAAACTTACTTCTTTTGGGCTGAAAAATATAAGCTGAATGTATATTTGAGTTTTTTTGTGAGCTGTTTTTGTGCATTAGATTTTCTTTAATTAAATGTATGTATTGTTGATAAGCATACTACATAAGCAGAGAGTAAACTATATGCTATGGAACCTGTTTAATGTACAGCTGATAAAAGAAACTTCAATGTTTGTGTACAAATGTGTTCTTATTACTAGTAATCCAGCAGGGTTTGTTACAGTGGGCCATTAACCATACCTACAGAGTTCTCTCACTCGGTTCATTCCCAGTTTTTTAGCAGTTCCTTTTCCATATGATATCAACAGTCACAAATAGCAAAATGTCATAAGTCTCATCCAGGGCTGAAAACCAACTGTCCCCAAAAGCCCTTTGTTTTCCTGGGGTGTCCTCTCACAGTTTGGTCACCAATACGTCTAGGTACTTATGGACAGCATAAACTTACCAACGCTGCAGAGACAAATCCAGGAATAAACATTTCTGACTTGTTATAAAGCCTGCATCACGTATTAGCTAGATCAGCTGTAAGTAGTGCCTAATCTTCACAAGTGACAGTGTCAGTAAATAACTTGTGCTGCCTCTGCAATAACTAGTAACTAGCGCCAAAAGACCATTTGGTGGATGTGCACTCTATAAGCTACAGTAACATAACGTAACTAGATGAAAGAATGTGATTTTCTAGATAGGCTGAATCAGATTTAGTATTTGCCAAAAATGCCCGTCTTGGTCAGTGATCTCAATCACAGGGTCAGCTACAAGATCTAGTGTTGATAGACAGCCTCACTCATCGCTCTCTGCAGTGGTGGAACACACAAAACCTATCAAAGGGGCGGCCATTTCTCAACCCTGTTCCCCAGATCATTCTCACAGCGGTTGCATCCCTTATAGGATTGGGTGTTCACCTTCAGGATCTCACAGTTCGGGGTCTCTGGAATACCAGTCACCAGGGTCTCCACATCAGCTACCTAGAGCTTCAAGCTGTTCACCTAGCATTGAAAGAATTTTTTACTCACCTGGCAGGCATGGTTGTCTTGGTCCTGACAGACAACGTGACAACCATGTACTATTTACAAAAACAGGGGGGAGGAGACACTCTGCAGTTGTCATGCCTGTCTCATACAATTTAGCGTTGGACAGTAAGTTACAACATCCTACTGCTGGCAAAACACCTCCCAGGGATGGACAACCACTTTGCCGACCTCCTCAGCAGGATGCGGCAAGCGGTCCACAAGTGAGAACTCCACCCACTAGTCTTTCTACCATACTGTCACAAGTGGGGGGTTTCTACATATAGACTGCAACTGCAGACAATGCAAAATGCCCAGACATCGCCTCCAGTTTTCCACACCCACTATCCAAGGGAAATGCTTTATGGAATTTTGCCAACGATTTTTGCCAACGCTTTTCCGCCCCTCCCTCTTCTTCTGTTTGTGGTTCAGAGACTCGGGCAAGCATCTCTTACCCTCAACTTAGTAGCTCCCGCTTGGACTCCCCAACCATGGTTCGCTACACTGCTTGAACTCTCTGTAGTTCCCCACGAGAAGCTTCCCCTCAACCTGGACCTTCTCACTCAGAACCATTGAGAAATCAGGCACCCAAATCCAGAGGAGCTTAACCTTGCGATTTGGCTCCTGAGGTCATAGAATTTGGTTACCTTAATGTTCCCCCTGAATGTATGACCATTCTTAAAGAAGCTCATAGACCTACAACTAGAGCATGCAATGCAGAGAAGTGGAAACAATGTGTTTTCTCCTGTCGCAGTAAACAAATTAGTCCATTTGAAGCAACTGTGCAAAATATTGCTTGCTATCTTCTTCATTTGCAGACCTCTGGCTTCGCTTACACTTCCATACGTCTACATTTAGCTGCAGTTGCTGCTTATCTACAAAACAGGCAACATTTATCATTGTTAAAGGTACCAGTTATTAAGGCATTCATGGAAGGCCTTAACAGAGTAATTCCACCTTGAGTTTCACCTGCATCTGCATGGAATCTCAGTTTTGTACTTACCAGACTTATGGGTCCACCATTTGAACCATTGCATAACTGTTACCTACAATTCTTGTCTTGGAAAGTTGCTTTTTTGGTCACCATTACCTTTACTCAGGGGTGTCAGTGAGCTTCAGGCATTAACCTCGGAAGAACCTTTCTTCCAGCTATACAGGGATAGATTGGTCTTTCGAACCAACCCAAAGGTTCTTCCAAAAGTTGTTTCATATTGCCTCCTAAATCAGTCAGTTGAGTTACCCATTTTTTTTCCGCAGCCGGATTCAGTTCCAGAAAGAGCCCTTCATACCCTAGATGTCAAAAGAGCTCTATTGTATTATATTGACAGAACTAAAGAGTTCCGTAAATCTAAACAACTCTTTGTTGCTTTTTCACCCCCCTACACAGGAAAAACCCACATCTAAAACAGACATTTCTAGATGGATAATTAAATGCATTCAGACCTGTTATGCCAAAGCGAAAAGGATTTTGCCTACACCCCCAGTGCACATTCTACTTCGTAAAATAGGGGCTTCCATGGATTTCGTGGGCAATATCCCAACAGCTGATATTTGTAAGGCAGCTACATGGTCTACACCACACGCTTTCACCGAACATTATTGTGTGGATGTTTTAGCACGACAACAAGCCAATGTATGGCAGGCAGTGCTACGTACTATCTTTCAAACAACTGCAACACCCACAGGCTAGCCACCGCTTTTGGAGAGGGACTGCTTTACAATTTATGCAGAGCAATACATGCCTTGAACTGAATGTTACTTACCCTTTAAGCATCTGTTCGTGGCATGTAGTGCTATAGATTCACATGCGGCCACCCTCCTCCCCGGACACCTGTAACCGTTGGAGTTCCTTTGCACTACTTCATTTGCATGGACATCTCTTTACTGATACTTATTCTCACTCCATTCTCAACCGACTGCGTGAAAACAATCTAACCATGGAGTCGATGCCCATGTGCAGTATCACCAAGAGGAGAAGCCACTCTGTCTCGTGATTCAAAAGATTTCTTAGAAGAAAAACAACTTGCACACATCTGGACCCAACACTAGATGGCGGAAGTATGCAGACCATGTGAATCTACAGCACTGCATGCCACAAACAGATGCTTACAGGGTAAGTAACATATTCCTTTTTCCACAATATAGATAGTACATGGACAACCTAAATTGGAGGTTTGGGTTCCTTTATGTTTTGTAAAATCTCTGTTTTTTTCAGAAGCATGTCATCACATTTCACAAAGTAACAAGACTGAGATTTCACAATAAAATAGCATTTAAAGACCTTCAATTACTATAGTACAAGAAAAAATGGAATGGAATATATATCCATTAGTTTTTTGGACAACTCTTCCTTCTTCTGAGCTATGAGGCTGATTCCAAATTTCTTCAGACTTCTGAAAATATATGTATTATGGTAGGATATTGGTAGGTTTTCCTCAATTCCTCTCTTTTGGTTTTCCTGACGCCTTTAGGAACAGATGAACTTGCTTTTGGTTTGAGTGCTAATGAATATTAATGGAGATCCCATAATGTAGAAGGAACATGTAATTACCTGTAACACTAGTTCTTTATCATGAGTATCTCCGTGAAAGTCATAAACAGCCCTACGTCTTTGATGTAGCCACAGTAATGGAAGCAGCAATGTTGATGTAAGATTCTGTCACTTTCTGTTGCCTTCAATAGACGGTCAAAATGAACTGATATTGAAAGGCTGCTGTCAATGTGGCGAATGCTGGGGTTATGATATTTCAGCTGTCTTCCTCTTTGTAGGGCTTAATGCATGTGCGAACACTTCCCTTTTTTTTCTCTCTTTAAAAAGGAAAAATTATGAAATGTTTTCTGCAGTAAACCTGTTTTTAAAAAAATTTTCATTTTGTAATTTCTTTTTATTTTTTATTTATATGCGATTCAGATATAGCATTTACAAAGGAATTTATTTTGGGGGGCTTTTTGGAAAACTCCTCTCTATTTTGCAAGCATAGTGGGATCCTTTGTGTAAGCGGACACATTCAGTGGTTATAAATTTAACGAAGACTTCCATTATAGCGACCCATGTTTTAGAGAGGTAATGATCATTCATTCAAGTATTAGGAAGCTAGAAATAAACAAATGAAAGGGATGCAGGTAGTTCCTGTGGTCATTTGCGGGGAATAGAAGCAAATTGGGATCCTTGTACTTAATTCGAAGGGTGGGGAACTTGCACTTAGGCAGCGAATCACCTGGGAAGGTATCCAGGCGCTGAGAGTCCAGCTGCTCGGATGAAGTTAGTTGAACAGCCAAGTCTTGGTTTCCTTCCTCAACTCCTTAAGAATAAACTAATGTAAGAAAGTGCCCTCTTTTTGCATGGTTACCCCCACTTTTTGCCAAACTGTCGATGTACTTTGACTGAGTGTGCCCTGGGTTCCTGCCAGCCAGGTACCCAGGGCCTATGTTATTTCCCTAAAACTGCATTGATACAAAACCCAATTGGCACTCTTTGGCCACATGTCAGTCCCTTGTAAATGGTACCCTAGGTACCAAGGGCACTGTGGCCAGGAAAGACCTCTAAGGGCTGCAGCACGTATTGTGCCACCCTTGGAGGCCGTGTACCTTTACACACACTCTGCCATTGCAGGATGCGTGTTTTGGTGCAGAACGAAGTGAAGAGTCGACATGGCACACATCCCTTTGTCCCCATGCCTACAACCCACTGCCCTAGCATAGGTCAGCCCCCCCTCTAGCTGGGTGCACTATACCAGTGGTGAGGGTACAGGTGCATGAGCCCTGTACCCCTACAGTGTCTAAACCAATTCTTAGACATTGTAAGTGCAGTAATGCCATTAAGAGTATATGGTGCTGGGAGTTTGTCATTACGAACTCCACAGCACCATAATGGCTTTACTCGAAACTGGGAAGTTTGGTATCAAACTTCTTAGCACATTAAACCCACACTGATGCCAATTTGGGATTTAATGAAAAATGCACTCGGAGGGCATCTTAGAGATGTCCCCTGAAAAACGACCTAACTCTAGTGTCCTGGCTGAGTGGCTGCTCACTAGCTGCTACCACCAGACATGTTTCTGGACCGCTGGGTCGAGAGCCTGCTGCTCTCGGGGGTCTGGAGCAATGCACATCCTGGGATGAGGTGCCAAGCCTTGCCGCCTTTGTGAGCTACCCCAGCCATTTGCTGCTTCCAGACTTTGTCTCCATTAAGCATCGGATTTGCTCACCCTCAGACTCTGGCTCTGGCCAAATTCGTGAGTCTGCACCATGGCCCGAGTGGCCCAACACCAGGAAGAGGTCTCCCTGGCGATCCTGACCTTAGATCACGTGATCTGTGACCTGCCTCGAATCTCCAATCGACGCCTGCAGCCCCTTTCTGGAGGATCTCCCTGACCGCGACCGGAGCTGGTAAGAAAAACCCGACGCCTAAAGACACCCCTGCACCTAACGTCCCACGGCCTCGGGTGGCCCAACAGACGGTGTCCCAGCATCCCTATGCATCCCAACTTACCTCTCTAACCGGTGGTCACCTCCCTCCAGAAGATCTTCGCCCCCGAGCCTGAGCCTGCAGTCTTTGTTGCAACCGAAGAATCCCCATTGAAAACAACAGGGCATCCGACGCCAAACCAGCACCCTGCACCCGGCCACCCCTGTGCTGCTGTGGGTGCATTTTGTGTGCTAAACCGGATCCCCCTTTGCCCTGAGCCTAACACCAGGAGCTTTACTCCCACAACCTTGTTGCCTGCTCATGAGCAGCCACCAACCAGAGGGCCCCTATCCCCCATTGGATAACAGTGGGCCTCAGCACTCTGCACCCGGCCGCCCTAGTGCTGTTGAGGGTGCTTTGAGAGTGCATCCTTGAACATGGGGGAACCCTGGTTCTAACCCCAGCATACCAACTCCCACAAACCGTTACTTACCTGCAAACCGATAACTTAATCTCCTCCCATAGGATTGCATCGACTGCTTTTCCTTAAAAATTCTTCTAAGTGTGTAGTTGGTTTGTATGAAACATTGAAAAACTGCATATGTGTAAAAACTGGATTACTTACCTTTTGTCTAGGAAATGTCTCAGTGTGATATCTAGGCATATCACACTGATTAGCAAAAGTAACTTAAAAAGTAATCTAAAAAGTAACATGCACAGTAATCTGTAACGTAACTGAAAAGTAATTTTGAACTGCTGACTTACCTGTAACTCAACCAACTGTATTTGAACCTGCATTCAACTGTAAATCACTGCATAAGATTTTGCAAAGTATTATTTCACTTACCTGCACCAGGCTTGGCTTGGTTCTAGAAATTAAATAACTAAATAATATTTTGATACAAACAAATTGGTCTGAGTTCAGTCTTTGAGTGTGTGACATCATTTCGGGCCTGACTGTGTACAACAAATGCTTAACACTACCCTCTGATAAAGCCGTACTGCTCGCCCACACTACCACAAATAGAGAGTAAGGTGCGATCTACTTTTACCTCTGCCTACCTTTGGGGTTCCACTGGGCTCTGTGCACGCTATACCTCATTTTGGTATAGTATATACAGAGCCAGCTTCCTACAACCAGTTCTCAATAACATTCACACAACTACATGCATACTTTGTAGTGCTTCTCGTCAACTGACTAAACACCCTAATCTGGTCCCACAATTCTATCTTGACACAGATCCCTAGAGAAAATAGTTAGATAATGTTGTTCTATGTAAATGTGGACTATATCTTAAAACCCAAACCAGCATGTGTTTTGAGAGACAGGTTGTTGCCATTGGCCTTTAAAGCATCTGTGCTGCAATAGTTGATGGTGCATTGGTGGAATCCTACTAAGAATGTAGCATAGGATAATAGAGATAAGGTTGGCATGGGTTAGTAAACTCAATGATGTTTTCAGGACCCGATTAACTTCTATGAGTAAGGATTCCACTGCCCTGGCAAAAATATTTGTTGGTCTCAGTACTGAAATCAGCAGACAGATCTGCAGGTCATTATTAAGGTACCTTTTATGATGGATACTTCAAACTGCAGATTCCTCACTTTCTGAATCTCCTCAGGCGCCAGACTGGATCCGGAGAGTTATCTCAGCAGTTTTCTTGCACGTCAGTAAGTTGCATCGTGCGGCTCTGCATCGAGTCCATCCCGCCTCAAATTTGACATTAAGTCCCCTGCATAGCTGCCTCCTCTATCCGCTGACGTCTGTTCCTTTCTTTCTGCGACTTCCAACGTGGATCCGTAACTCTGTCCTTCTAATTCTGTCAGTCTTGACAGACTTCATCAAAAAAAAATTCTGTTGTGCAAGGGACATGTCCCTTCTGAAAAAGACTGTTTTTAAGCTATACAAGGACTGCCAAAACAGATGTCAGTGATGGACCCCACTCACTGGTCTGTGGTGGCCCTAAACACGATTTGAAGTTGTGGTGTGTGAAGATGAACCCGAAGGCCATTGAATACCGAGTAGCTAAACTGTACATCACAGAACACTGTTGGAAGATATAAAAGACCCGGTTTTGGTCAAGGGCACGGATACAATCTCGCTTCCGAGGCTGGTCTCAAGATCATTTATCTTCTAAGTCAAGATCTTCCGGTAAGTTGAGGAAGTCAGGAAAACACAAGAAGTCTAAGCATAGCTCCCATTTGTCCCGCCACCCCATCACAAGCAGTTGTGTGATGCCCCGGGCACCTCCACGCTGCGACCTCGGTCTCAGTCCTCAGAACCAGCTCCCAATTTCGTCCTGATGCACCCTGACTTCACCGGGCAATCAGTGATGCCGCAACAACTCTGCAAATTCTAGGCAGCCATTGACAGAGTGTTTTGGTACCCCACCAGATCCCTCTGAAACACCTTCAGGCCCCACAGATCCAAGGTGGCCTCCAGTCTGTTTACGGCCTGTGGAATTCATCCCTGCAGCTGACTGTGCCACTCAATCCCGTCTCAGAATCTATCCTGACCCCAGGCTTGGTGCCAAGCCCAATGTTGTTTACGGCACCACGACCAATGCCTGCAACCCTGAGTGTCGACATCACTGCGAGGAAACAGATAGTCCTTCTGGATTCTGAGGGCCCGACACCACAGCCTTAACCGAGGTTGCAACCACCCCAACAACATTCTCGTTCTAATTCTGAGATATTATTGCACGTATACAAAATGCCGGACCCTGATGATTATAATGAAAGCCCATATCTATGACGATGAGAACCTATTCTTTGACTTGCAGGATGCCAGTGAGCTTGATACATCACCTGCCAATATCCCCCATACCAGCTACGGCTACAGAGGAATCTGCCTACTTTGCCACAGTTATAAAGAACCTTACATCAAACACATAAAACTTGATGGCACCTGAGGTGGCATGGTGGGCAAAAGAACGATGGGTAGGAATGCTATCCAAGCGATTGCCAGTGGTTAGACTTATTGCAAGCATTCCTCCCATCACATTTTGTGTGTTTGATGTAATGTCCTAAATGGCCAAGAGTATGCCCAGATATGCGTCCCGTGCTTACTGTGCCACTGGAACCAAGCTGCGCCTGACTGACGCGCTCCAATCAGGGTGAAACCAGTTTTGGGATGCTTGTATTCCAGTACAGGGAGGACCCTGTGTGGCAGTTTAAGCTGGACTGGTCCTATAGGAGCAGGGCCATGACTGATTTGCATATAGCTGGGTTCAAATTGAGGGTGCTTTGTGGGCAAAAGAATGATGATTTGGAATGCTATGGGTATCTATTCTCTGCCCCTGCTGCCCCTGCGGGAGTACCTGATGATCTATTTAGTAGAACAGGGTCCTATACCCGAGCCTGCACAACCTCCACACGTGGGAAATTGAGCGGTGACAGTTTATGGTGCTTAATCTTCTTCCCAAAGTAAGTAGATGTCATTTGGCAGCCAGGTGTCCCTCCACTAAAACAGTTTGTGCAGTACTCTGTGCGAAGTTTGTTGTTTGATGTTCCTATCAAAAACCCTTGATTTGCTTGCTATCTTTCAGTAGAACTCATCTGATGTGCTCGTACTGGTCACCATGTGTCTTTTGTTACTGGCTAGCACTTCATCTACGTTTGAGACATTGCGGCGTTACTTAAAGTCCAATAGCCCACATCTCCCCTTTGAGATGATCAGATTCCATTGCTTTGGCTTCATTCACCATTGTAATCCCTTACATATAATTGCTGACTGCTGCTGCCTCAGTTCGAATATTCGTTCTTTTCTAGCTCCACCTAAGTCAGTTTTGTGCCTCTACAGGCACAGTTAAAGTGCACATACACCCTGAAGGGTATCTTGGCACTGAATAACAGCTGTTTATTGTTACCCAACTCAATGCTACTCATTTTATCGACCCCAGAAGGATCAAAGGCTGAGTGTACCCACCAGGATTTGAACCTATGACCATGAAGCCACCTACAGTGGATGCATTAGTCCATTAAGCCACCAGACCCGGTTGTCTGACATACTGTTGTTTTGTCTTTCGCTAACCCAGCAAGCCTTGCAGGGGCAACATTTAAAGGTTATCAATTGGCCCTTTCGGCGTTCCTATATTCACCTGATCAACCATTTTTATTCCCTTAAACCGATGCACAGCTTTAGTCTGTCTACTTACGCTGAAGATAATATTTCTTGTAGTGATCACGTCTGCTCTCCATGTAATTGAATTACAAGGCACTGTCTGTTCAGCAGCTGTACATCACCTTCTTCCCTGACAAGCTAGTCTTAAGGACAGAAGCGGCATATCTGCCGACAGTAGTCCCACCTTTCCACATTAGGCAGTCTATCAGCCTGCTTCGCCCTGCCTCATCCATCTAAAGAGGAAGAAAGATTTCATCGCCTTGACTCAAAGCAAACCCTAATCTTTTATATCCGTCACACCAAAGAACATCAGGTAGATGATCAGCTCTTTGTAGGGTTCTCTTGGATGAAAATTGGGAAAGCTGGTCAGAAATTAACTATCTCCATATGGACTCTATTATGTATCAAGATCGGTTATGAACTGGCCAAGATTTAGCCACCAGAAAGCCTGCATGCTCATTCGATCAAAGCAAAGGCTCTGGCGCATGGTGTGCCAATTTTAGGCATTTGCCAGGCTGGTTCCGGGGTGTCAGTCCATACATTCACAAAGCACTACTGCCTGGATAGCCCGGTCACACGGGAGGGGCATTTTGCCCATTATTTTGTATCGAATTTTGTGGTCTTAGCCATCCCATAGACCCACCACCTGGAGAGGTACTGTTTTGGTTTGTATTCACAAGATGAGGAATCTGTGGTTAGAAGTATCCATCAGAAGAACAAATTACTTACTTTCGGTAATGTTTTTTCTATCTAACTGAAGGTTCCCCACAGACAAACCCACCACCCCGTTCTGTAGAATGAACTCATACTAATGTGATTCCAATCTATAGCTCTTCACACTGGCACAGTCTGATTATTGAAGGCTCTTGATTCTGACGGCACGTGCATATATCAGAAATGTAGGGACCCTAGCCTCACATTGGTGGCAGGACAGACCCAACAAAGAGCAGCATGATACCACCTACAGCCGAGCAAGATAATTGCGGAAAAAATTCTCCAGACCCAGTCTGGCACCTGGGGGATGTTCACAAGGTAAGGAATTTGTGGTTAGGTAGAGTATCCACAGAAAGAGCGTCATCAAAGGTAAGTAACTTCTTTATCTCAGCAGGAAATGCAGGTCAGGTTTCAGGTGGATTGCCAGTTATGTGTAGCACACAGTATAAAAAGAGTACATGGTGCTGTAGGTTACTATTAGAATGTATTGAGAGTAGGGTCCATTGCCAGGTATTCAATTAGCTAAGGACGTGGGTAGAGTACTTCTGTACAATATTCAGTGAACATGATCTTTTGAAACCTCAACAACAAGTCGACCCTGATTATGTTTTAAACTTCTCTCTAAAACAGGCAGTTGGAAGATCGCACACAGACTGGTCACATTTTGGGAGACCCCAGAAACAGAGAGGGTGTCCTGGCCCCAGACCGAGAGATCACCCCAGTAGCCTTCATTCTCTTACGGTTGCTCACCCACCTGGCAATGACACTGGGAGCAATGAAGGATCCCGAGGTACACCTATATGTCTTGTTCTCAATGTATTATATTGTGTTGGATTTATAAGTGAGCTGGTGTATGTGTCCTTTTTTTGATATTTCAATCTAGGTACGGCATATGACCTGTAGAAAAGGATCGCCAGAGACAAATGTTGATTAATCTGTTTACCGTTTCATACTCATTTGTTTGAAATGAAAAAGTATGAATCAAATTGGAATTGTGAAAAGAAAAGCTGTATGGAAAGATTTCTAACTGAGGCCCTCTGAGAAGCTCTAAACAGAAGGACACCACTGCCACCCCACTGCAGATGTAACTATTGTCTCCCACTGCTAGATTCCCTCTGTATTTGCTATCATCATCTCCTGCTGTGCCTCCTTTGCCAGCCAGTGCCAGCCAGTGCTGCAGCTTCAGTTAGCATTGTATTACACTGTAGAGTCCTGACCTGCTGATTTTAAGATTTTATTTATGAACATAACCACATATTTTTAATTTTAAGTTGCTAATTTAGTGTTTTGAAAAGCTATGGTAACAAGGAAGTCAAGCCAATAGCGTACTCTTCACCTGGGTTAACACTTTAGCAAGAACTGCACTGTTTTGATTAACATTGAATTTCTTTTTATTTTAACTTTTTTCTAAAACTTTATTTCAGATTTTCTTGACTGCCGCTTGTTTTGAATGTGACACACAATGCACATGCAGCTTACTCCTGTATGCTTCCATTCTCCCTTTCATGTCTAGCCTACCCCAGTATAGCATCTCATATTTTCTTACCAATCTCCCACTTTTACAAATTATTAGAAAACCTTGAAATTCCTCAACGCTCCCCCACCCCACCCCCTACAAGACCACGGGCTACAAGTCACACAGCTGGTCCAGGAATAAGATGTGGGTGACCAAACCTCACAGATACAGTTTCTTGTGCTTGGGCCTGTCACATAAGCTGTTGTCTCATGAGTTGTGTACGTTTATGAATCAAAAGTCCATCTGTGAGTGGGAAGCCAAACTCATCCTTGACTCTCTCAAGGAGAAGTCCTCGACTTCCTTGAAATTGTTGCACTCCAAGAATCGTTCCCCTGATGACATCACAGCAGGTAAAAACAAAAGCGTTCTTCCTCCTTTCACAGATAAAGCAAGAACAAGATAAAGAGCCTCTAAGGTACAGAAGGATGCCTGCAAGAAACTCTTGAATTGTTTGCTATCTTCCAGCAGAATTCCTATGAGGCGCTCAGCACTTCAGCTGCTTTTGAGACGTCAGCGGCTTTGACTTAAAGTCCAGTAGCCTCCATCTCACCTTTGAGATGACCAGAGCCCATTGCTTTGGCTTCAGCCACCATTGTAATCCCTCACATAATCGCTGACCGCTACTTCTTCAGTTTGAACATTTGTTCATTTTTAGCTCCACCTAAGTCGGTTCTGAAGATGAGTTTTATTCTCAGTACTTCCCAAAAATGTGATTCTCTTTATTTGTAGGAGTTGAAGTTAAATCAGACAGCAAAATGTCAAAGCAAGAATCCTTTTCAATGATACACAAATTCTTTCTCTATGATCCATTGCAATACCAGAATGTGACAATTTGCCACTCCTACGTAAACTTATACCAGCCTACTAGCTTATCTCTGGGCCACAAGTGGTTTGAATAGTTTACAAGAGGTGGATTTCCCCAACTAATTTCTGCTCAACAATTCGATTTGCTTCAGCTGCCATTCAGCAGGCAGCAGAATCTTTGGAGATCCTGTGCTCACAGAGCAACTGCTTTCCACCCTATTTACAGAGATTCTGTCAGACATGCTTGTTTCCAGTCTTAGTTTGCGGTTCATCGAGGCTTTATTCAATAATATACACAAGGCTTGGGACAAACCAGTCTGCCCCTGCAACTCACAGTGTGAGTCCAAGAAACGTAGTCTGCACCACTTGGCTCCGTTATTTCTGTCCACTACGCACCAGACTCAAGAAAGCCTGGTGTACAAGCATCATTTAAACAAAATCAGTTTGAGTCTTTTCCCTTTGTCCCGGGCCCTGACAGATAGTCCAAAACATTGGATGCCCTTCAGAGATATATTTTGGATCTGAAAGAGACACGTTAGTGACAGATTCCTTACCTTAGAATATCCCCAGGCGTCAGGCTGGATCCGGAAAGTTTTTGCGTAGCAGTACCCTTGCGCGTCGGTAGGCGGCGTCGTGCGGCTCCGCGTCCGTCTGCGTCGTGATCGCCGGGATGACGTCGCGGGCAGTACTTAGACGCCGCCCCTGCGCGCTGACGTCAGTTCTTCTTTTTCCGCGCCAGTAAGCGCAGATCCGGGAAGAGCAGTGCCCTAGTCATTTTTTGACTAACTTTTTGGGTGAATTTTTTCACTGTTTCTTCAAATCGACTCCAAGGTGTCGTAGGGATGCCCGGCTTTAAGCGTTGCGGCGCCTGTGCTCGGATGATGTCCATCACAGACCCGCATCGGGAGTGTCTCTTCTGCCTCGGCCGAGGCCACGACACGGAGTCGTGTTCCGACTGCCGGGCCCTCAACCCGAAAGCTTTGCGAGAGCGGTCTCGAAAGCTCCTCGAGGCCCGGCAGTCGGCTCCGCGCCACACCAAGCCCCGGTCGCGTGAGAGGTCGAGGGGTCGGTCGCGGAGTCCTCACCGGTCGTCGGGATCCAAGTCTTCTTCGTCCGGTAAGTCTAAGCACAAAAAGCATCGTCGCTCTAGGACTTCGTCTCGCCGGTCTCGCGACTCGGCTGAGGCCCCTCCCGGCACCGTCCCCGCGGCCCCGGACATGCCTGTGGAGTCGCCCCCGCAATACCCGTCCTTCCCGGGTTCGGGGGCGGATCCGGCCCAAATACAGGAATTCCTGTCGGCCATGGCCCGCCTCTTCGGGCCTCAAGGTCCCTCCGGTGCGCCTTCGGGCCCCGCGGGCCCTGATGGGGTTGCCCCGGCGTCGCCGACGGCTCCGGCCCCGGCGTCGCCCGTGCCTCCAGCCTCGATCCCGGCTCCGGCCCCGGCCTCGATCCCGGCTCCGCAACACCCATCGACGCCGGTCGACCTGACCACGCCTCCGCCGACGCCGATGTCTCCGGTGCCGTTCTCGACGCCGCCTGGGGCTCCGGGCAGCGTCGTCCCCCAGTTCCTTCCGGCTCCGGACATGGAACCGGACCGACGTCGCTCGACGCCGGTTCCGGCGCCGATGAGACCTTGGGTCCCAAATGTCCCTCCTCCTCCTTATTTTGAACCGGAGGAGGACCAGGAGGACTGGGAGGGGTCTGAGGACCCTCTGGCACAACAGTGTCAGTATGATGAGGACTGGACAGAGGACCTAGGGGATGCCAGTGGTCTAGATACTTCCCCTGACACTGGCATGCTGTCTCCTCCCGTGGCTACGGAGGAGGGAGCCAATTTTGCAACGGTGTTGCGTAGGGCGGCTGGAGCCTTACATCTCCAACTCCCTACTGTGGCGGTCAAGACTAATCTCTTGACAGAGGTGCTTCAGCCGGCAGCCTCCTCTACGGAGACTGTGCTGCCGTTTAACGATGCCCTCACTGACGTTCTTTTGGGCGCCTGGTCCAAGCCCAACACAGGGGCTCCTGTGGATAGGAACGTGTCCCGACGCCATCGCCCAGCTCCGGGCGACCCCCTATTTCTCTCTGTCCACCCCACTCCTGAGAGCTTGGTTGTCCAAGCCTCCGCTTCCCAAACCGCCTTCCCTACCGCCCCTCCGGATAGGGAATCCAAACGCCTGGATCAATTTGGGAAGAAGGGTTTTTCTTCCTCCAGTGCTGGCTTGCGGTCCATCAACACCGCTTGTCTTTTGGGCCGATATACCCACTCCTTGTGGGATTCGGTGGCGACTGTTTTGCCCCAGTGTTCTGAGGAGATCCAGACACTGCTTTCCCGCGCCATTGCGGAAGGAAGGGATGCGGCCAAATACACAATACGATGTGGCCTTGATACCGCCGACTCGCTGGGCAGGTCTATTGCAACGACGGTGGCGCTGCGTCGCCACGCCTGGCTGAGAACCACTGGTTTTTCAGGGGATGTCCAGAATACTCTCATGGACATGCCCTTTGATGGAGTCGGTCTTTTTGGGTCCAAAGCAGACCATGCGTTGGAGCGCTTTAAGGACTCGCGGGCTACTGCCAAGTCCCTGGGCCTTTCTGCTACACGCCCTCCGCTAACTTCTGCTTTTCGCCCCTATCGTGGCCACGGAAGGGGCGCCCAGTCACGTCAGCAGCCCAGCCACCGGCCCGCGCAGCAGGCGTCTTCGCGTGGCCGAGGACGTGGATACCGCCGTGGCGGTTCGGGCAACCAGCGTGCGGGTCAGGCCACCATCTCCAACCCGTCCGCGGCCTCCAAGCCCTCCTAGTCCCTCCTTTCAGGTGCACAGCACGCCAGTAGGGGGCAGGGTCGCCATCACCTTCACCACTGGCGTCCCATCACCTCGGACAGGTGGGTCTTGGACATTGTCCGAAGGGGCTACTCCCTCCCCTTCGAGACCACCCCCCAGCCATGCCACCTCAATTCCACCGCATGTCAGGGGATCACTTGGTACTTCTGCAGAAGGAAGTCACGGCCCTCTTGGCCAAGAGGGCCATCGAGCATGTTCCGACCCCAGAAGTAGGACGTGGTTGCTACTCCCACTACTTCCTGGTGCCCAAGGAGGACATGCGTCCTATCTTGGACCTCCGGAACGTCAATCGCTTCCTCCGGAAGGAGAAGTTCAAGATGCTCACCCTAGCTCAGGTCTTGACTGCCCTCGACCCTGGAGACTGGTTGGTAGCGTTGGACTTGCAGGACGCTTATTTCCACATCCTCGTCCTGCCGGCCCACCGGCGTTACCTACGGTTCACGGTAGGCCTCGAGCATTTTCAGTTCACCGTGCTCCCCTTTGGCCTTACCAGTGCCCCTCGGGTGTTCACGAAAGTGATGGCGGTGGTCGCAGCTCATCTGCGCCGGGCAGGGGTTTCAGTCTTCCCCTACCTCGACGACTGGCTGCTGAAGGCGGGCTCGTCCCAGGCAGTCGTCTCCCACCTCCAGACTACGGCCGAACTCCTGCACTCGCTGGGGTTCTCCATCAATGTGCCGAAGTCGCATCTGATTCCTTCTCCACAGCTCCTTTTCATCGGAGCAGTTCTGGACACGACGCAGTTTCGGGCCTATCCTCCCGAACTGCGAGTCCGGGATATTCAGGCTATGATTCCGATCTTTCAGCCTTTATCCTGGGTTTCGGTACGGATGACCCTGAGGCTGCTGGGCCTCATGGCCTCCTGCATCCTGCTGGTCAATCATGCCAGATGGCATATGCGGGCTCTGCAGTGGGACCTGAAGTTCCAGTGGGCGCAGCACCAGGGCAACCTGTCCGATCACGTCCAGATCTCGGAGGGGACTGCTAAACAGTTGCAGTGGTGGCTCTCGAACCGGCAATGGGTCATGGGCAGATCCCTCTCCCTTCCCCAGCCAGAGCACACAGTTGTGACGGACGCGTCCCTTCTGGGATGGGGCGGTCACATGGGAGAGGCGGAGATCAGAGGCCTCTGGTCTTCGGCGGAGTCCCGGCTCCATATCAACCTTCTGGAGCTCCAGGCGATCCGACTTGCACTCAAGGCATTCCTTCCCTCTGTCAAAGGGAAGGTAGTGCAGGTGTTCACAGACAACACCACCGCCATGTGGTACTGCAACAAACAGGGCGGGGTGGGGTCGTGGACCCTCTGTCAGGAGGCTCTGCGCCTCTGGACATGGCTGGAACATCAGGGCATGTTCCTGATGGTTCAACACCTGGCAGGTTCCCTGAACGCCAGGGCGGACGAACTCAGCCGCAGTTGCATGATGGATCACGAATGGCGTCTTCACTCAGAAGTGGCGCAAGGACTCTTTCTACAATGGGGAGAGCCTTGGTTAGATCTATTCGCCACCGAAGAGAACGCGCAATGTCATCAGTTCTGCGCGTTGGAATTTCCAAGGCGGCACTCGCTCGGCGACGCTTTTCGTCGCGAGTGGAGTTGCGGTCTGTTGTACGCCTTTCCGCCTATACCACTTCTACCCAGAGTGTTGAAGAAGATTCGGCACGACCGGGCCCAAGTCATTCTTGTGGCTCCGGACTGGGCTCGAAGAGTTTGGTATCCCGAGCTACTCAGTATGAGCGTAGATCCCCCGATCCGTCTGCCTCTTCGGGAGGATCTTCTGTCGCAGCAGCAGGGGACGGTCCTCCACCCGAACCGTTCCAGTCTACACCTGCTTGCGTGGAGATTGAGCGGCGGCAGTTGATTCCTTTCGACTTGCCTCCCGAAGTTTGTGATGTGATTCTGGCAGCCAGGCGTCCCTCCACTAAGGTGGTATACACCTGCAGGTGGAACAAATTTGTGGCATGGTGCACAGCAAAGGCTGTGAACCCCCTTTCTGCCCCTCTTTCTGAGGTCCTTCTGTTCCTTCTTTCTCTGGCCCAACAGGGTTCTGCCCTGGGTACCATCAAGGGTTATCTTTGTGCTATCTCGGCCTTCCTCAGGCTCCCTTATCAGCCCTCCCTTTTCAAGTCCCCTGTTGTTAACAGGTTCTTAAAAGGCATTACACACCTCTTCCCTCCTGTTCCGTTTGTGATGCCTCAGTGGGACTTGAACTTGGTTCTTACCTTTTTAATGTGCGCTCCCTTTGAGCCTCTACATAATTGTCCTCTTCGTCTTCTCTCTCTGAAGACGGCCTTTCTGGTGGCCATCACCTCCGCTCGGCGGGTTTGTGAGCTCCAAGCTCTATCTTGCAAACCTCCCTTTCTGTCTGTTCATCCAGACAAGGTTGTTCTTCGGACGCGTCCGTCCTTCTTGCCAAAGGTGGTTACTGCCTTCCACATTGGGCAGACCATCACTTTGCCTACCTTCTTTCCGCCTCCGCATCCTTCCAGAGAGGAAGAGAGGCTCCACCGTCTGGACCCAAAACGTGCGCTCTCCTTCTATATCGACCGCACAAAACACTTCCGGGTGGATGACCAGCTCTTTGTTGGCTACGTGGGCGCCAAAAAGGTCGGGCGGTGCACAAACGAACCATCTCCCGCTGGGTTACCTTGTGCATCAAGACCTGCTATTCTTTGGCTAAGAAGGAGCCTCCTGTTGGGCTGCGTGCCCATTCCACCAGGGCAACGGCTGCTACCACGGCCTTGGGCCGCGGTGTTCCGCTGCCGGTTATCTGTCAGGCAGCTACGTGGGCCTCGCTGCACACGTTTACAAAACATTACTGCCTTGACAGTCGGGTCCGGAGGGACGGCTTCTTTGGCCGTTCTGTCCTCCAGGACTTCCTTGTCTGATCTTTGTTCGCAGACCCACCACCGGGGTTGGTATTGCTGGGGTATCTATTCTAAGGTAAGGAATCTGTCACTAACGTGTCTCTTTCAGATGCACAAGTTACTAACTTGTGTAACGATATATCTGTAAGAGACAGTAGTTAGTGACAGATTCCTTACCGCCCCACCCATCCTCCCCGTTCTGCGAACTGATTTCTAGGGTTAAGGACATCCCTTTCAGGGCCCTAGTATTTTTCATACACCTATGTCAGCATGGCTCTGCGTTCCTGGCGCGGAAAGTCGTGTACAGAACTGACGTCAGCGCGCAGGGGCGGCGTCTAAGTACTGCCCGCGACGTCATCCCGGCGATCACGACGCCGACGACGGACGCGGAGCCGCACGACGCCGCCTACCGACGCGCAAGGGTACTGCTACGCAAAAACTTTCCGGATCCAGCCTGACGCCTGGGGATATTCTAAGGTAAGGAATCTGTCACTAACTACTGTCTCTTACAGATATATCGTTACACAAGTTAGTAACTTGTGCTTCAGTCATAAAGCCTAGCCTTTAGGACACAAATACAAATTATTATTGATAAGATATTTCCTTGAACTTTGGGCAATAGCAACGCTTGCAAATCACATCTGCTCCCAGCCTCCTCAAGCTTCAGATTTGGCATTAATGCTGCCGAGCAGTCCATACAAATAGAATAGGACACAATGGAGCTTTTAGCCTATTTCACAGACAGGGAAGGTGTCATCAATCTCTATATGTGGATGAGATACAAGGGCTTTTCCAAAGACATCCAAGCCAAGCTGGGTTTGACTGAAGATCAACTTTTCTTAGCAGAAAAAAGCAGATATATTGCTAAAACACACTTCTAAGGACAGCAAAGCGACCACCAGGGCCTCAGGGCTGTACTGCTTGATGAAAAATAAAATGGATTTGCAATATCAGAAGCTTTCAATCACCATGCCCAAAGACAGAGTAGCTACATTCCATGCCTCAATAACATGTTTTTGATTCTGTCGGGTCAGAGAATTTATCAGGTAAATATTAGACAGCCTTTCTCCTCCTCCTCACCCAGTATGCCGCTACTGCTCTGAGTAACTAAGGAGCTACTCGGATCTGCTCCGCCTGTCTCTTTGCCCTCCTCCTCTAGCAGAAGGGGTAGTTTCTTCCACAACCTAACCTCTGCAGCCTTCGCCTTCATGACTGGAGAATACGTAGGATAATATGAGTTCCTTTGATCTGTGCTGTCAGTCCGTCGCCCCTCGACTATTTTTGTTTCTTGGTGTGGTGAGGAGAACTTCAACATCCTCAAGGTGTGCTTATGTTACGTGTTGTGCTTTCCTTGACCTGGCACAGCTTTGCTGTGGGCTCTGTTAAGGGCTGTTTGTTGGACCTTTTTGCTTTTCTTTTTTTTACCAGATACGTTGTCATTGTTTAAGTGTCCTGTTATTTTAGATGTTTGTTTTCTGAAGGGATTGGTCCGTTTGTTCCTCCCTTCTCCCTTTGTTATGCCTTAATGTTGTGTTCAGGTTTCATGTCATTTCACCCGTTGAGCCTATGCACAGTAGTCCGAATGTTAGCAAGCTGCAGGCATTGTCTCTTCATCCTTCTTTTACTTCATTTTTTTCAAACAAACTGGTTCTTTGTACCAAGGCTTCTATCTTGCCAAATGTTGTCACTCATTTTTTTGTGGGTCAGTGCATCAGAATGCCGATATTCTGTCCACTTCCTCTTTCAACCAGAGTAGAAGAGGTTGCATGGTCTGTATCATTACAGGGGTGTTCTGTTTTTTATTGACATGACTCGCCAGCACTATATTGACATGATTGTAGTAAAATAAGTCTTGAAATTCACCTCCATCATGGTCCATCTGGCTGTAATATCCAAGCTCAGAAGGACCTTTGATTCTTCATCCATATTCAGAGATGATTGTACCACCAGTTGGATGTCTCCCAGTACTGTAGGCTTAGCCAACTGATCTTGCCTTCTTTTGGCCCAACAGCATTCCTTTTGGCTATGACATTAGTCAGGAGAGTGGGACAGCTACAGACATTCAAAATCAAGGGTCCATCCCTGCAGTTTGCCAAGAACAGAATCGCAATGAAAACTAACCACAAATTAATGTCAAAAGTACCATCGAACTTCCACCCAAAGGAGTCAACTTAATTTGCTCTTTTTTTTTAATCCATAAAAATTAGCCGAAAAATAATGCAATCTCACTTAGTGTATGCAAATGTCTTAAATCTTATACGGACATGACCAAACACTTGAGTGATTAAGACCAACTCTTCATTTCCTTCAGACGTCCAGTCTTAAACTGCCCTCTCTCAAAATAACACATCACACGCTGGCTATCAGCCTGCATAACCATCTGCCACAGACCAGCTAAACACCCTCAAGGGGGGGTAAGATGACTGCGCTCCCCACCAGAGATATGACGGTGACAGCAGCACTCTATACAGCAGTATATCTCCCAGATATATGCAGTGCAGCTACTTAGAAGAAGAGACATATGTTCATCAAACGCTGCCTGGATTCGTATGCCACTGCAAACTCTTCAGCAGTCCTGTGGAGTCTGTTTCACTAACTGTGAGCCTGCTTACCACTAATTTGAAGATGTATTTGATTGCTTAATATTCTCATATAAGCATGTGCATCTATGAAAGTTCCAATGCTGGATACTACTGTCTTGGGCTTCCTCAGAAAAAGTTACATTACTTTGTTTGACATCTTAGGCTGTGCAGGTGCAGCAAAAATCTCCACTTTAAAGTATCATCTGTCTTAGTCTCATGTACAGATGATATCGAAAGGATGCACACAAGTGTAGAAACTTCTAATTCTGTTGAATACTTCTATATGTAGATTCCTCACCTTGTAATTATTCCCCCGGCGTCAAACAGGATCCAGAAAACTGAAAAGCAGTACTCTTGTCCGACAATAGGTGGCATTGTGTGGCTACGCATCAACATCATTTTGCTCCGGAAGTGACAATAGATCCGCATATAGAGTAGACAGCACCCATGCATGCTGACATTAGTTCACTTGCTTCCATACCTTCAGATGCCGGTCATGAGTTTGATTCCTTCGTCCATGATTATATTTCTTTTTGAAAACTTTAACAGTTTGCATGGAAATGTTTCCTCCTACCACAACAGGTTGTAAACCTTGAAGGGACTGTCACAAACAGAGGTCTGTGATAGGTCTGTACACGAGTTCGGGACCTGTGACGATTGCACTGTGATAAACCCAAAGCCAATTGGGATCGCAAAGCTCTAGGTCGCTAAACATCACAAGACTCCAAAGCGTGGCTGGCCAAGAGAAAGGCTCCGTTTCCACTTCTGAAGTCATTCTGATGGTAGATCTTCTTCGTGGTCGAAGTCTTCAGGTAAGTTCAAGGAGAAGCCTTAAAAATCCAAGCTGGAATTTGCCCCTTCCAAACACTCTAGGTCTTCAGAGTTGGTTTGATTGCATCAATGTGCCACCCGGTCTCTCTACTTAACTCCTGAGGAGCTGATTCCAAGCCTGGCCCTGTAGCACTTCAAATTTCTGGTTCTGTTGGCAACGTTGTGGCGTTCCGGGAGACTAGGCTGAAAATACGCTACGGGCTCCATCTGGCCCTTCTTTGGCCCCCAAGGATATGCAGGGCAGTCCAGTCCGACTTATGCCAACGAGGTTGCTCTCAGCGCAGTCTGTGCCTCTCAAACCCACTTTGGGTTCTGCACCGGCTTCGGTGCCAAGTTCAGTCCTAGCACCACTCCCTTCCACATCAACACCGAAGGAGGTGGCACATAGTAGTTTCTGACTCCGAGCCGAACTCGTCTGAACCTCAGCCTAGGCCTAACTCTGAACCCACTGGAACCCCCACCCCCCCTTCAAAATTCTTCTGATTCTGACACACTAACTCTACCATGCACACACTCCGCATCAACGTTTCGGATCGGATTCTGTTGATAACCAACACCATGGGCTAATTTGTTCCACAATATGCAGACAATTAGTAAGAAGAATTACCGGATGCAGTGGTTCTTTATCTACAGGCCTCCCCTCCATGGAGTTAAGACTGATGTTCTCACAGTGTTCCTTCAGCCTGACATGGTCCTTCCCAAACCTCTCTTTAATGAGGTCCTTACGGACACACTCCTGGGCACCCGGACAAAACAATGTTCTGTTCCCCCTGTCAACAGATATGTCTCTCTTCTCCACAGACCAGCTCCAAGAGATCCTGACTTTCTCATGCAGCATCCTATGCCGGAGAGCTTGGTGGTTCAGGTGTCCACCCATAGGGTTAACCCGAACGCCTTCCCTACAACCCCACCTCACCGATAATCAAAACATATTGAAACGTTTGGCAAGCACATTTTCTTCTACTATCCTTGCCCTCTACTCTCTGAATGCCAACTGCATTCTTAGCTGCTACACCCATACTTCGAGACATGGTTGGTCAGGCTTTACTGTCGGCCCCAGAGGACTTGCAGCTCTATTCTGGATGGATGAGATGCAGCTAAATCTGTTACATGCTCTGTCCTGAACACTACTGAATGCTTGTGTCAGGCTATTGGCACGAGTGTGGTGATCTGAAAGAGACACGTTAGTGACAGATTCCTTACCTTAGAATATCCCCAGGCGTCAGGCTGGATCCGGAAAGTTTTTGCGTAGCAGTACCCTTGCGCGTCGGTAGGCGGCGTCGTGCGGCTTCGCGTCCGTCGTCGGCGTCGTGATCGCCGGGATGACGTCGCGGGCAGTACTTAGACGCCGCCCCTGCGCGCTGACGTCAGTTCTTCTTTTTCCGCGCCAGTAAGCGCAGATCCAGGAAGAGCAGTGCCCTAGTCCATTTTTGAGTAACTTTTTTGTGAATTTTTTCACTGTTTCTTTATCGAGTCTTCACGACTCCTAGGTGTCGTAGGGATGCCCGGCTTCAAGCCATGCGGAGCCTGTGGTCGCATGATGTCGATCACAGACCCGCATGTGGAGTGTCTCTTCTGTCTCGGCCGAGACCACGAAACGAAGTCGTGCCCTGACTGCCGGAAACTTAACCCGAAGGCTTTGCGAGAGCGGTCTCGAAAGCTACTCGAGGTCCGGCAGTCGGCTCCGCGCCGCACCAAGCCCCGGTCCCGGGAGAGGTCGAGGGGCCGGTCGCGGAGTCCCCGCCGGCCGTCGGAGTCCAAGTCTTCGCGCTCCTCGGGTAAGTCGAAGCACAAAAAGTCTAAGAAGCGTCATCGCTCTAAGACTTCGCCTCGCCGGTCTCGCGACTCGGCTGAGGCCCCAGTCGGCACCGTCCCCGCCCCCGCGGCCCCGGACATGCCTATGGAGCCGCCCCCGCATTACCCGTCCTTTCCTTGTTCGGGGGCGACTCCGGCCGAAATACAGGAATTGCTGTCGGCCATGGCCCGCCTCTTCGGGCCTCCAGGTCCCTCCGGTGCGCCTTCGGGCCCCGGTGGCCCTGATGGGGTTGCTCCGGCGTCGCCGTACGACTCCGGTCCCGGCGCCGCCTGTCCCACCAGCCTTCATCCCGGCCTCGGCCTTGATCCCGGCTCCGGTGGTACCGCAACCCCCATCGACGCCGGTTGACCTAACCACGCCTCCGCCAACGCCGATGTCCCCGGTGCCGTTCCTGACGCCGTCCTGGGCTCCGGACGGCGTCGGTCCCCGGCTCTCTCCGGCTCCGGACATGGAGCCGGACCGACGTCGCTCGACGCCGGCTCCGGCGCCGATGAGACCTTGGGTCCCAAATGTCCCTCCTCCTCCATATTTTGAACAAGAGGAGGACCAGGAGAGCTGGGAGGGGTCTGAGGACCCTCTCACACAACAGTGTGAGTATGATCTGGACTGGGCTGAGGAACTTGGGGATGCCAGTGGTCTAGACACCTCCCTGACACTGGCATGCTGTCTCCTCCCGTGGCTACGGAGGAGGGAGCTAATTTTGCAACGGTGTTGCGTAGGGCAGCTGGAGCCTTACATCTCCAATTGCCTACTGTGGCTGTCAGGACTAATCTCCTGACGGAAGTGCTTCAGCCGGCGGCTTCCTCCTCGGAGACCGTGCTGCCGTTTAATGATGCACTCACTGGCGTTCTTTTGGGTGCCTGGTCCAAGCCCACCACAGGGGCTCCTGTGAATAGGAACGTGGCCCGACGCCATCGCCCTGCTCCGGGCGACCCCTTGTTTCTCTCCCAACATCCCACCCCCGAGAGCTTGGTTCTCCAAGCCTCTGCCTCCCAAACCGCCTTCCCTACCGCCCCTCCGGTTAGGGAATCCAAACGCCTGGACCAATTTGGGAAGAAGGCTTTTTCTTCCTCCAGTGCTGGCTTGCGGTCCGTCAACACCGCTTGCCTTTTGGGCCGATATACCCACTCCCTGTGGGATTCGGTGGCGGCTGTTTTGCCACAGTGTTCTGAGGAGGTCCAGACACTGCTTACCCGCGCCATTGCGGAAGGGCGAGATGCGGCTAAATACACCATACGTTGTGGCCTTGATACCGCCGACTCGCTGGGCAGATCGCTTGCGACGACGGTGGCGCTACGTCGCCACGCCTGGCTGAGAACAACTGGTTTCTCGGGTGATGTCCAGAATACACTCATGGACATGCCCTTTGATGGAGTCGGTCTTTTTGGTTCAAAGGCAGACCATGCGCTGGAGCGTTTTAAGGACTCATGGGCTACTGCCAAGTCCCTGGGCCTTTCTGTTGTACGCCCTCCGCTAACCTCTGCTTTTCGCCCCTTTCGTGGCCACGGAAGGGGCGCCCAGTCACGTCAGCTGCCCAGCCACCGGCCCGCGCAGCAAGCGTCTTCGCGTGGCCGAGGACGTGGATACCGCCGTGGCGGTTCGGGCAACCAGCGTGCGGGTCAGGCCACTACCTCCAACCCGTCCGCGGCCTCCAAGCCCTCCTAGTCCTTCCTTTCAGGTGCACAGCACGCCAGTAGGGGGCAGGGTCCGCCATCACCTTCAC
This sequence comes from Calotriton arnoldi, assembly GCA_963921515.1. Taxonomy (NCBI): domain Eukaryota; kingdom Metazoa; phylum Chordata; class Amphibia; order Caudata; family Salamandridae; genus Calotriton; species Calotriton arnoldi. The sequence continues at coordinate 4,496,861 of CAWUFW010000381.1, forward strand.
CACTGGCGTCCCATCACCTCGGACAGGTGGGTCTTGGACGTCCGAAGGGGCTACTCCCTCCCCTTCGAGACCACCCCCAGCCATGCCACCTCTATTCCACCGCATGTCAGGGGATCACTTGGTGCTTCTGCAGAAGGAAGTCACGGCCCTCTTGGCCAAGAGGGCCATCGAGCATGTTCCGACCCCAGAAGTAGGACGTGGTTGCTACTCCCACTACTTTCTGGTGCCCAAAAAGGACAAGGAGGACATGCGTCCTATCTTGGACCTCCGGAACGTCAATCGCTTCCACCGGAAGGAGAAGTTCAAGATGCTCACCCTAGCTCAGGTCTTGACTGCCCTCGACCCAGGAGACTGGTTGGTAGCGTTGGACTTGCAGGACGCTTATTTTCACATCCCCGTCCTGCCGGCCCACCGGCGTTACCTGCGGTTCACGGTAGGCCTCGAGCATTTTCAGTTCACCGTGCTCCCCTTTGGCCTTACAAGTGCCCCTCGGGTGTTCACCAAAGTGATGGCAGTGGTCGCAGCTCATCTGCGCCGGGCAGGGGTTCCAGTCTTCCCCTACCTCGACGACTGGCTGCTGAAGGCGGGCTTGTCCCAGGCAGTCGTCTCCCACCTCCAGACTACGGCCGAACTCCTGCACTCGCTGGGGTTCTCCATCAATGTGCCGGATTCGCATACGATTCCTTCTCCACAGCTCCTTTTCATCGGAGCAGTTCTGGACACGACGCAGTTTCGGGCCTATCCTCCCGAACGGCGAGTCCGGGATATTCAGGCTATGATTCCGATCTTTCAGCCTTTATCCTGGGTTTCGGTACGGATGACCCTGAGGCTGCTGGGCCTCATGGCCTCCTGCTGGTCAATCATGCCAGATAGCATATGCGGGCTCTGCAGTGGGACCTGAAGTTCCAGTGGGCGCAGCACCAGGGCAACCTGTCCGATCACGTCCAGATCTCGGAGGGGACTGCAAAACAGTTGCAGTGGTGGCTCTCGAACCGGCAATGGGTCATGGGCAGATCCCTCTCCCTTCCCCAGCCAGAGCACACAGTTGTGACGGACGCGTCCCTTCTGGGATGGGGCGGTCACATGGGAGAGGCGGAGATCAGAGGCCTCTGGTCTCCGGCGGAGTCCCGGCTCCATATCAACCTTCTTGAGCTCCGGGCGATCCGACTTGCACTGAAGGCATTCCTTCCCTCTGTCAAAGGGAAGGTAGTGCAGGTGTTCACAGACAACACCACCGCCATGTGGTATTGCAACAAACAAGGCGGGGTGGGGTCGTGGACCCTCTGTCAGGAGGCTCTGCGCCTCTGGACATGGCTGGAACATCAGGGCATGTTCCTGATCGTTCAACACCTGGCAGGTTCCCTGAACGCCAGGGCGGACGAACTCAGCCGCAGGTGCATGATGGATCACGAATGGCGTCTTCACTCGGAAGTGGCGCAAGGACTCTTTCTACAGTGGGGAGAGCCTTGGTTAGATCTATTCGCCACCGAAGAGAACGCGCAATGTCATCAGTTCTGCGCGTTGGAATTTCCAAGGCGGCACTCGCTCAGCGACGCTTTCGTCGCGAGTGGAGTTGCGGTCTGTTGTCCGCCTTTCTGCCTATACCACTTCTACCCAGAGTGTTGAAGAAGATTCGGCACGACCGGGCCCAAGTCATTCTTGTGGCTCCGGACTGGGCTCGAAGAATTTGGTATCCCGAGCTACTCAGTATGAGCGTAGATCCCCCGATCCGTCTGCCTCTTCGGGAGGATCTTCTGTCGCAGCAGCAGGGGACGGTCCTCCACCCGAACCTGTCCAGCCTCCACCTGCTTGCGTGGAGATTGAGCGGCGGCAGTTGATTCCTTTCGACTTGCCTCCCGAAGTTTGTGATGTGATTCTGGCAGCCAGGCGTCCCTCCACTAAGGTGGTATACGCCTGCAGGTGGAACAAGTTTGTGGCATGGTGCACAGCAAAGGCTGTGAATCCCCTTTCTGCCCCTCTTTCTGAGGTTCTTCTGTTCCTTCTTTCCCTGGCCCAACAGGGTTCTGCCCTGGGTACCATCAAGGGCTATCTTTGTGCCATCTCGGCCTTCCTCAGGCTTCCTGATCAGCCTTCCCTTTTCAAGTCCCCTGTTGTTAACAGGTTTCTAAAAGGCATTACACACCTCTTCCCTCCTGTTCCGTTTGTAATGCCTCAGTGGGACTTGAACTTGGTTCTAACCTTTCTTATGTGCGCTCCCTTTGAGCCGCTACATAACTGTCCTCTTCGTCTTCTCACTCTGAAGACAGCCTTTCTGGTGGCCATCACCTCCGCTCGGCGGGTGAGTGAGCTCCAGGCTCTTTCATGCAAACCTCCCTTTCTGTCTGTCCATCCAGACAAGGTTGTTCTTAGGACGCGCCCGTCCTTCTTGCCAAAGGTGGTTACTGCCTTCCACATTGGGCAGACCATCACTTTGCCCACCTTCTTTCCGCCTCCGAATCCTTCCAGAGTGGAAGAGAGGCTCCAACGTCTGGACCCAAAACGTGCGCTTTCTTTTTATATCTGAAAGAGACACGTTAGTGACAGATTCCTTACCTTAGAATATCCCCAGGCGTCAGGCTGGATCCGGAAAGTTTTGCGTAGCAGTACCCTTGCGCGTCTGTAGGCGGCGTCGTGCGGCTCCGCGTCCGTCGTCGGCGTCGTGATCGCCGGGATGACGTCGCGGGCAGTACTTAGGCGCCGCCCCTGCGCGCTGACGTCAGTTCTTCTTTTTCCGCGCCAGCAAGCGCAGATCCGGGAAGAGCAGTGCCCTGGTCATTTTTTGACCATACTTTTTGGTGAATTTTTTCACTGTTTTTTCCATACTTTCAAGGTGTCGTAGGGATGCCTGGCTTCAAGCGATGCGGCGCCTGTGCGCGGATGATGTCCGTCACCGACCCGCATTGGGAGTGTCTCTTCTGCCTCGGCCGAGGCCACGACACGGAGTCTTGTCCCGAATGCCAGGCCCTCAACCCGAAAGCTTTGCGAGAGCGGTCTCGAAAGCTCCTCGAGGCCCGGCATTCGGCTCCACGGAGGCCCCGGTCGCGTGAGAGGTCCAGGGGTCGCTCGCGGAGTGCACACCGGTCGTCGGCGTTGAAGTCTTCTTCGTCCGGTAAGTCAAAGCACAAGAAGTCCAAGAAGCATCATCGCTCTAGGACTTCGCCTCGCCGGTCTCGCGACTCGGCTGAGGCCCCTCCCGGCACCGTCCCCGCCGCCCCGGACTTGCCTGTGGAGTCGCCCCCGCCATACCCGCCCTTCCCGGGTTCGGGGCGGATCCGGCCAAGGTACAGGAATTCCTGTCGGCCATGGCCCGCCTCTTCGGGCCTTCAGGCCCCTCCGGTGCGCCTTCGGGCCCCGCGGGCCCTGATGGGGTTGCTCCGGCGTCGCCGGCGGCTCCGGCCCCGGCGTCGCCCGTGCCTCCAGCCTCGATCCCGGCTCCGGCTTCGGCCCCGGCCTCGATCCCGGCTCCACAACCCCCATCGACGCCGGTCGACCTCACGACACCTCCGCCGGCGCCGATGTCTCCGGTGCCGTTCTCGACGCCGCCCTGGGCTCCGGGCGGCGTCGTCCCCCAGTTCCTTCCGGCTCCGGACATGGACCCGGAGCGACGCCGCTCGACGCCGGCTCCGGCGCCGATGGGACCTTGGGTCCCAACTGTCCCTCCTCCTCCTTATTTTGAACCAGAGGAGGACCAGTTGGACTGGGAGGGGTCTGATGACCCTCTGACGCGACACTGTCAGTATGATGAGGACTGGACAGAGAGTCTAGGGAGGCCAGTGGTCTGGATACTTCCCCTGACACTGGCATGCTGTCTCCTCCCGTGGCTACGGAGGAGGGAGCCAATTTTGGTACGGTGTTGCGTAGGGCAGCTGGGGCCTTACGTCTGCAACTCCCTACTTTGACGGTCAAGCCTAACATCTTGACAGAGGTGCTTCAGCCGGCAGCCTCCTCTGCGGAGACTGTGCTGCCGTTTAACGACGCCCTCACTGACGTTCTTTGGGCGCCTGGTCCAAGCCCAACACAGGGGCTCCTGTGGATCGGAACGTGTCACGACGCCATCGCCCAGCTCCGGGCGACCCCTGTTTCTCTCTGTCCACCCCACTCCTGAGAGCTTGGTTGTCCAAGCCTCCGCTTCCCAAACCGCCTTCCCTACCGCTCCTCCGGATAGGGAATCCAAACGCCTGGATCAGTTTGGGAAGAAAGGTTTTTCTTCCTCCAGTGCTGGCTTGCGGTCCGTTAACACCGCTTGTCTTTTGGGCCGATATACCCACTCCTGTGGGATTCGGTGGCGGATGTTTTGCCCCAGTGTCCTGAGGAGGTCCAGGCACTGCTTTCCCGCGCTATTGCGGAAGGAAGGGATGCGGCTAAATACACTATACGTTGTGGCCTTGACACCGCCGACTCGCTGGGCAGGTCTATTGCAACGACGGTGGCGCTCCGACGCCACGCCTGGCTGAGAACCACTGGTTTTTCAGGGGATGTCCAGAATACTCTCATGGACATGCCCTTTGATGGAGTCGGTCTTTTTGGGTCCAAAGCAGACCATGCGTTGGAGCGCTTTAAGGACTCACGGGCTACTGCCAAGTCCCTGGGCCTTTCTGCTACACGTCCTCCGCTGACTTCTGCTTTTCGCCCCTATCGTGGCCACGGTAGGGGCGCCCCTTCACGTCAGCAGCCCAGCCACCGGCCCGCGCAGCAGGCGTCTTCGCGTGGCCGAGGACGTGGATTCCGCCGTGGCGGATCGGGCAACCAGCGTGCGGGTCAGGCCACCACCTCCAACCCGTCCGCGGCCTCCAAGCCCTCCTAGTCCCTCCTTTCAGGTGCACGGCACGCCAGTAGAGGGCAGGGTCCGCCATCACCTTCCCCACTGGCGCACCATCACCTCGGACAGGTGGGTCTTGGACATTGTCCGAAGGGGCTACTCCCTCCCCTTCGAGACCACCCCCAGCCATGCCACCTCAATTCCACCGCATGTCAGGGGATCACTTGGTGCTTCTACAGAAGGAAGTCACGGCCCTCTTGACCAAGAGGGCCATCGAGCATGTTCCGACCCCAGAAGTAGGGCGTGGTTGCTACTCCCACTACTTTCTGGTGCCCAAAAGGACAAGGAGGACATGCGTCCTATCTTGGACCTCCGGAACGTCAATCGCTTCCTCCGGAAGGAGAAGTTCAAGATGCTCACCCTAGCTCAGGTCTTGACTGCCCTCGACCCTGGAGACTGGTTGGTAGCGTTGGACTTGCAGAACGCGTATTTCCACGTCCCCGTCCTGCCGGCCCACCGGCGTTACCTTCGGTTCACGGTAGGCCCCGAGCATTTTCAGTTCACCGTGCTCCCCTTTGGCCTTACCAGTGCCCCTCGGGTGTTCACGAAAGTGATGGCGGTGGTCGCAGCTCATCTGCGCCGGGCAGGGGTTTCAGTCTTCCCCTACCTCGACGACTGGCTGCTGAAGGCGGGCTCGTCCCAGGCAGTCGTCTCCCACCTCCAGACTACGGCCGAACTCCTGCACTCGCTGGGGTTCTCCATCAATGTGCCGAAGTCGCATCTGATTCCTTCTCCACAGCTCCTTTTCATCGGAGCAGTTCTGGACACGACGCAGTTTCGGGCCTATCCTCCCGAACGGCGAGTCCGGGATATTCAGGCTATGATTCCGATCTTTCGGCCTTTATCCTGGGTTTCGGTACGGATGACCCTGAGGCTGCTGGGCCTCATGGCCTCCTGCATCCTGCTGGTCAATCATGCCAGATGGCATATGCGGGCTCTGCAGTGGGACCTGAAGTTCCAGTGGGCGCAGCACCAGGGGAACCTGTCCGATCACATCCACATCTCGGAGGGGACTGCAAGACAGTTGCAGTGGTGGCTCTCGAACCGGCAATGGGTCATGGGCAGATCCCTCTCCCTTCCCCAGCCAGAGCATACAGTTGTGACGGACGCGTCCCTTCTGGGATGGGGCGGTCACATGGGAGAGGCGGAGATCAGAGGCCTCTGGTCTCCGGCGGAGTCCCGGCTCCATATCAACCTTCTGGAGCTCCGGGCGATCCGACTTGCACTCAAGGCATTCCTTCCTTCTGTCAAAGGGAAGGTAGTGCAGGTGTTCACAGACAACACCACCGCCATGTGGTACTGCAACAAACAAGGCGGGGTGGGGTCGTGGACCCTTTGTCAGGAGGCTCTGCGCCTCTGGACATGGCTGGAACATCAGGGCATTTTCCTGATGGCTCAACACCTGGCAGGTTCCCTGAACGCCAGGGCGGACGAACTCAGCCGCAGGTGCATGATGGATCACGAATGGCGTCTTCACTCGGAAGTGGCGCAAGGACTCTTTCTACAGTGGGGAGAGCCTTGGTTAGATCTGTTCGCCACCGAAGAGAACGCGCAATGTCATCAGTTCTGCGCGTTGGAATTTCCAAGGCGGCACTCGCTCGGCGACGCTTTTCGTCACGAGTGGAGTTGCGGTCTGTTGTACGCTTTTCCGCCTATACCACTTCTGCCCAGAGTGCTGAAGAAGATCAGGCGCGACCGGGCCCAAGTCATTCTTATGGCCCCGGACTGGGATCGAAGAGTTTGGTATCCCGAGCTACTCAGTATGACCATCGATCCCCCGATCCGACTGTCTCATCGGGAGGATCTTCTGTCGCAGCAGCAGGGGATGGTCCTCCACCCGAACCTGTCCAGTCTCCACCTCCTTGCGTGGAGATTAAGCGGCGGCAGTTGATTCCTTTCGACTTGCCTCCCGAAGTCTGTGATGTCATTCTGGCAGCCAGGCGTCCCTCCACTAAGCCTGCAGGTGGAACAAATTTGTGTCATGGTGCACAGCAAAGGCTGTGGATCCCCTTTCTGCCCTCTCTTTCAGAAGTCCTTTTGTTCCTTCTTTCTTTAGCCCAGCAGGGCTCTGCTCTAGGCACTATCAAGGGCTACCTTTCTGCTATTTTAGCCTTTCTCAGGCTTCCTGATCAGCCCTCTCTTTTCAAGTCCCCTGTTGTAAATAGATTCCTCAAAGGCATTATTCACATTTTCCCTCCTATTCCTTTTGTAATGCCACAGTGGGACTTGAATCTGGTTCTCACATATTTAATGTGCGCTCCCTTTGAGCCTCTTCACAACTGTCCTCTTCGTCTGTTAACTCTAAAGACTGCTTTCCTGGTTGCCATCACCTCCGCTAGGAGAGTGAGTGAGCTCCAAGCTCTTTCTGTAAACCTCCTTTTCTGTCTGTCCATCCGGATGGGGTTGTGCTCAGGACACGTCCTACCTTTCTGCCGAAAGTTGTTACTGCCTTTCACATCGGGCAGACCATCACTTTGCCCACCTTCTTTCCGCCTCCTTCTAGAGAGGAAGAGAGGCTCCACCGTCTGGACCCAAAACGTGCGCTCTCATTTTACCTGAGTCGCACACAACAGTTCCGGGTAGATGACCAGCTTTTTGTTGGCTACGTTGGCGCCAAGAAAGGTCGGGCCGTACACAAGCGAACTATCTCCCGATGGGTCGTCTTGTGTATCAAAGCCTGTTATTCTCTGGCAAAGAAGGAGCCTCGGTTGGGGCTGCGCCCCCATTTTACCAGGGCGACGACTGCCACTATGGTGTTGGGACGTGGTGTCCCCTTACAAGACATCTGTCAGGCACCTACGTGGGCCTCGCCGCACACTTTCACTAAGCATTATTGCCTGGACAGCCAAGTCCAGAGAGACGGCTTTTTTGGCCGTTCTGTTCTCCGGGACTTCCTGATGTGATCTTGGTTCGCAGACCCACCACCGGGGTTGGTATTGCTGGGGTATCTATTCTAAGATAAGGAATCTATCACTAACGTGTTTCTTTCAGATGCACAAGTTACTTACCTTCGGTAACGATATATCTGTAAGAAACATTAGTTAGTGATAGATTCCTTACCGCCCCACCCATCCTCCCCGTTCTGCGAACTGATAACTGAAAGAGACACGTTAGTGACAGATTCCTTACCTTAGAATATCCCCAGGCGTCAGGCTGGATCCGGAAAGTTTTGCGTAGCAGTACCCTTGCGCGTCGGTAGGCGGCGTCGTGCGGCTCCGCGTCCGTCGTCGGCGTCGTGATCGCCGGGATGACGTCGCGGGAAGTACTTAGACGCCGACCCTGCGCGCTGACGTCAGTTCTTCTTTTTCCGCGCCAGCAAGCGCAGATCTGGGAAGAGCAGTGCCCTAGTCATTTTTTGACTAACTTTTTTGGTGAATTTTTTCACTGTTTCTTTTCGTATCGACTCCAAGGTGTCGTTAGGGATGCCCGGCTTTAAGCGTTGCGACGCCTGTGCTCGGATGATGTCCATCACAGACCCGCATCTGGAGTGTCTCTTCTGTCTCGGGCGAGACCACGACACGAAGTCGTGTTCCGACTGCCGGTCCCTAAACCCGAAAGCTTTGCGAGAGCGGTCTCGAAAGCTCCTCGAGGCCCGGCAGTCGGCTCCGCGCCGCACCAAGCCCCGGTCGCGTGAGAGGTCGAGGAGTCGGTCGCGGAGTCCTCGCCGGTCGTCGGAATCCAAGTCTTCGTCGTCCGGTAAGTCTAAACACAAGAAGTCCAAGAAGCATCATCGCTGTAGGACTTCGCCTCGCCGGTCTCGCGACTCGGCTGAGGCCCCGGACATGCCTGTGGAGTCGCCCCCGCAATACCCGTCCTTCCCGGGTTCGGGGGCGGATCCGGCCCAAATACAGGAATTCCTGTCGGCCATGGCCCGCCTCTTCGGGCCTCAAGGTCCCTCCGGTGCGCCTTCGGGCCCCGCGGGCCCTGATGGGGTTGCCCCGGCGTCGCCGACGACTCCGGTCCCGGCGTCGCTCGTGCCTCCAGCCTCGATCCCGGCTCCGGCTTCGGCCCCGGCCTCGATCCCGGCTCCGGTGGTACCGCAACCCCCATCGACGCCGGTCGACCTGACCACGCCTCCGCCGGCGCCGATGTCTCCGGTGCCGTCCTGACGCCGCCCGGGGCTCCGGGCGGCGACGTCCCCATGTACTCTCCGGCTCCGGACTTGGAGCCGGACCGACGTCGCTCGACGCCGGTTCCGGCGCCGATGAGACCTTGGGTCCCAAATGTCCCTCCTCCTCCTTATTTTGAACCGGAGGTGGACCAGGAGGACTGGGAGGGGTCTGAGGACCCTCTGGCACAACAGTGTCAGTATGATGAGGACTGGACAAAGGAACTAGGGGATGCCAGTGGTCTAGATACTTCCCCTGACACTGGCATGCTGTCTCCTCCCGTGGCTACGGAGGAGGGAGCCAATTTTGCAACGGTGTTGCGTAGGGCAGCTGGAGCCTTACATCTCCGACTCCCTACTGTGGCGGTCAAGACTAATCTCTTGACAGAAGTGCTTCAGCCGGCAGCCTCCTCCTTGGAGACTGTGCTGCCGTTTAACGATGCACTCACTGACGTTCTTTTGGGCGCCTGGTTCAAGCCCAACACAGGCGCTCCTGTGGATAGGAACGTGTCCCGACGCCATCGCCCAGCTCCGGGCGACCCCTTGTTTCTCTCTGTCCACCCCACTCCTGAGAGCTTGGTTGTCCAAGCCTTGGCTTCCCAAACCGCCTTCCCTACCGCTCCTCCGGATAGGGAATCCAAACGCCTGTATCAATTTGGGAAGAAGGATTTTTCTTCCTCCAGTGCTGGCTTGCGGTCCATCAACACTGCTTGTCTTTTGGGCCGATATACCCACTCCCTGTGGGATTCGGTGGCGACTGTTTTGCCCCAGTGTTCTGAGGAGGTCCAGACACTGCTTACCCGCGCCATTGCGGAAGGTAGGGATGCGGCCAAATACATTATACGTTGTGGCCTTGATACCGCCGACTCGCAGGGCAGATCTATTGCAACGACGGTGGCGCTGCGTCGCCACGCCTGGCTGAGAACCACTGGTTTCTCGGGTGATGTCCAGAATACACTCACGGACATGCCCTTTGATGGGGTCGGTCTTTTTGGTTCCAAAGCATACCATGCGTTGGAGCGTTTTAAGGACTCACAGGCTACTGCCAAGTCCCTGGGCCTTTCTACTGCACGCCCTCCGCTAACCTCTGCATCCGGAAAGTTTTTGCGTAGCAGTACCCTTGCGCGTCGGTAGGCGGCGTCGTGCGGCTCCGCGTCCGTCGTCGGCGTCGTGATCGCCGGGATGACGTCGCGGGCAGTACTTAGGCGCCGCCCCTGCGCGCTGACGTCAGTTCTTCTTTTTCCGCGCCAGCAAGCGCAGATCCGGGAAGAGCAGTGCCCTAGTCATTTTTTGACTAAACTTTTTGGGTGAATTTTTCACTGTTTTTCTATCGAATCGACTTCAAGGTGTCGTAGGGATGCCCGGGTTTAAACGTTGCGGCGCCTGTGCTCGGATGATGTCCATCACAGACCCGCATCGGGAGTGTTTCTTCTGCCTCGGCCGAGGCCACGACACGGAGTCTTGTTCCGACTGCCGGGCCCTCAACCCGAAAGCTTTGCGAGAGCGGTCTCGAAAGCTCCTAGAGGCCCGGCATTCGGCTCCGCGCAAGCCCCGGTCGCGTGAGAGGTCCAGGGGTCGATCGCGGAGTCCACACCGGTCGTCGGCATCGAAGTCTTCTTCGTCCGGTAAGTCCAAACACAAAAAGTCCAAAAAGCATCGTCGCTCTAGGACTTCGCCTCGCCGGTCTCGCGACTCGGCTGAGGCCCCTCCCGGCACCGTCCCGCCCCCGCGGCCCCGGACATGCCTGTGGAGTCGCCCCGCAATACCCGTCCTTCCCGGGTTCGGGGCGGATCCGGCCCAAGTACAGGAATTCCTGTCGGCCATGGCCCGCCTCTTCGGGCCTCCAGGTCCCTCCGGTGCGCCTTCGGGCCCCGCGGGCCCTGATAGGGTTGCTCCGGCGTCGCCGACGGCTCCGGCCCCGGCGTCGCCCGTGCCTCCAGCCTCGATCCCGGCTCCGGCCCCGGCCTCGATCCCGGCTCCACAACCCCCATCGACGCCGGTCGACCTAACGACACCTCCGCCGGCGCCGATGTCTCTGGTGCCGTTCTCGACGCCGCCTGGGGCTCCGAGCGGCATCGTCCCCCAGTTCCTTCCGGCTCCGGACATGGACCCGGACCGACGTCGCTCGACGCCGGTTCCGGCGCCTATGGGACCTTGGGTCCCAAATGTCCCTCCTCCTCCTTATTTTGAACCAGAGGAGGACCAGGAGGACTGGGAGGGGTCTGATGACCCTCTGACACAACAGTGTCAGTACGATGAAGACTGGACAGAGGGTCTAGGGGATGCCAGTGGTCTGGATACTTCCCCTGACACTGGCATGCTGTCTCCTCCCGTGGCTACGGAGCAGGGAGCCAATTTTGCAACGGTGTTGCATAGGGCGGCTGGGGCCTTACGTCTCCAGCTCCCTACTGTGGCGGTCAAGACTAATCTCTTGACAGAGGTGCTTCAGCCGGCAGCCTCCTCTTCGGAGACTGTGCTGCCGTTTAACGACGCCCTCACTGACGTTCTTTTGGGCGCCTGGTCCAAGCCCAACACAGGGGCTCCTGTGGATAGGAACGTGTCCCGACGCCATCGCCCAGCTCCGGGCGACCCCCTGTTTCTCTCTGTCCACCCCACTCCTGAGAGCTTGGTTGTCCAAGCCTCCGCTTCCCAAACCGCTTTCCCTACCGCCCCTCCGGATAGGGAATCCAAACGCCTGGATCAATTTGGGAAGAAGGGTTTTTCTTCCTCCAGTGCTGGCTTGCGGTCCATCAACACCGCTTGTCTTTTGGGCCGATATACCCACTCCTTGTGGGATTCGGTGGCGAATGTTTTGCCCCAGTGTTCTGAGGAGGTCCAGACACTGCTTTCCCGCGCCATTGCAGAAGGAAGGGATGCGGCCAAGTACACGATACGATGTGGCCTTGATACCGCCGACTCGCTGGGCAGGTCTATTGCAACGACGGTGGCGCTGCGACGCCACGCCTGGCTGAGAACCACTGGTTTTCAGGGGATGTCCAGAATACTCTCATGGACATGCCCTTTGATGGAGTCGGTCTTTTTGGGTCCAAAGCAGACCATGCGTTGGAGCGCTTTAAGGACTCACGGGCTACTGCCAAGTCCCTGGGCCTTTCTGCTACACGCCCTCCGCTGACTTCTGCTTTTCGCCCCTATCGTGGCCACGGTAGGGGCGCCCCTTCACGTCAGCAGCCCAGGCACCGGCCCGCGCAGCAGGCGTCTTCGCGTGGCCGAGGACGTGGATTCCGCCGTGGCGGATCGGGCAACCAGCATGCGGGTCAGGCCACCACCTCCAACCCGTCCGCGGCCTCCAAACTCTCCTAGTCCCTCCTTTCGGGTGCACAGCACGCCAGTAGGGGGCAGGGTCCGCCATCACCTTCCCCACTGGCGTACCATCACCTCGGACAGGTGGGTCTTGGACATTGTCCGAAGGGGCTACTCCCTCCCCTTCGAGACCAGCCCCCCAGCCATGCCACCTCAATTCCACCGCATGTCAGGGGATCACTTGGTACTTCTGCAGAAGGAAGTCACGGCCCTCTTGGCCAAGATGGCCATCGAGCATGTTCCGACCCCAGAAGTAGGGCGTGGTTGCTACTCCCACTACTTCCTGGTGCCCAAAAAGGACAAGGAGGACATGCGTCCTATCTTGGACCTCCGGAACGTCAATCGCTTCCTCCGGAAGGAGAAGTTCAAGATGCTCACCCTAGCTCAGGTCTTGACTGCCCTCGACCCTGGAGACTGGTTGGTAGCGTTGGACTTGCAGGACGCATATTTCCACATCCCCGTCCTGCCGGCCCACCGGCGTTACCTTCGGTTCACGGTAGGCCCCGAGCATTTTCAGTTCACCGTGCTCCCCTTTGGCCTTACCAGTGCCCCTCGGGTGTTCACGAAAGTGATGGCGGTGGTCGCAGCTCATCTGCGCCGGGCAGGGGTTTCAGTCTTCCCCTACCTCGACGACTGGCTGCTGAAGGCGGGCTCGTCCCAGGCAGTCGTCTCCCACCTCCAGACTACGGCCGAACTCCTGCACTCGCTGGGGTTCTCCATCAATGTGCCGAAGTCGCATCTGATTCCTTCTCCACAGCTCCTTTTCATCGGAGCAGTTCTGGACACGACGCAGTTTCGGGCCTATCCTCCCGAACGGCGAGTCCGGGATATTCAGGCTATGATTCCGATCTTTCAGCCTTTATCCTGGGTTTCGGTACGGATGACCCTGAGGCTGCTGGGCCTCATGGCCTCCTGCATCCTGTTGGTCAATCATGCCAGATGGCATATGCGGGCTCTGCAGTGGGACCTGAAGTTCCAGTGGGCGCAGCACCAGGGCAACCTGTCCGATCACGTCCAGATCTCGGAGGGGACTGCAAAACAGTTGCAGTGGTGGCTCTCGAACCGGCAATGGGTCATGGGCAGATCCCTCTCCCTTCCCCAGCCAGAGCATACAGTTTTGACGGACGCGTCCCTTCTGGGATGGGGCGGTCACATGGGAGAGGCGGAGATCAGAGGCCTCTGGTCTCCGGCGGATTCCCGGCTCCATATCAACATTCTGGAGCTCCGGGCGATCCGACTTGCACTCAAGGCATTCCTTCCCTCTGTCAAAGGGAAGGTAGTGCAGGTGTTCACAGACAACACCACCGCCATGTGGTACTGCAACAAACAGGGCGGGGTGGGGTCTTGGACCCTTTGTCAGGAGGCTCTGCGCCTCTGGACATGGCTGGAACATCAGGGCATGTTCCTGATGGTTCAACACCTGGCAGGTTCCCTGAACGCCAGGGCGGACGAAGTCAGCCGCAGGTGCATGATGGATCACGAATGGCGTCTTCACTCGGAAGTGGCGCAAGGACTCTTTCTACAATGGGGAGAGCCTTGGTTAGATCTATTCGCCACCGAAGAGAACGCGCAATGTCATCAGTTCTGCGCGTTGGAATTTCCAAGGCGGCACTCGCTCGGCGACGCTTTTCGTCGCGAGTGGAGTTGCGGTCTGTTGTACGCCTTTCCGCCTATACCACTTCTACCCAGAGTGTTGAAGAAGATTCGGCACGACCGGGCCGAAGTCATTCTTGTGGCTCCGGACTGGGCTCGAAGAGTTTGGTATCCCGAGCTACTCAATATGAGCGTAGATCCCCCAATCCGTCTGCCTCTTCGGGAGGATCTTCTGTCGCAGCAGCAGGGGACGGTCCTCCACCCGAGCCTGTCCAGTCTACACCTGCTTGCGTGGAGATTGAGTGGCGGCAGTTGATTCCTTTCGACTTGCCTCCCGAAGTTTGTGATGTGATTCTGGCAGCCAGGCGTCCCTCCACTAAGGTGGTATACGCCTGCAGGTGGAACAAATTTGTGGCATGGTGCACAGCAAAGGCTGTGAATCCCTTTCTGCCCCTCTTTCTGAGGTCCTTCTGTTCCTTCTCTCTCTGGCCCAACAGGGTTCTGCCCTGGGTACCATCAAGGGTTATCTTTGTGCTATCTCGGCCTTCCTCAGGCTCCCTGATCAGCCCTCCCTTTTCAAGTCCCCTGTTGTTAACAGGTTCTTAAAAGGCATTACACACCTCTTCCCTCCTGTTCCGTTTGTGATGCCTCAGTGGGACTTGAACTTGGTTCTTACCTTTTAATGTGCGCTCCCTTTGAGCCTCTACATAACTGTCCTCTTCGTCTTCTGACTCTGAAGACAGCCTTTCTGGTGGCCATCACCTCCGCTCGGCGGGTGAGTGAGCTCCAGGCTCTATCTTGCAAACCTCCCTTTTTGTCTGTTCATCCAGACAAGGTTGTTCTTCGGACGCGTCCGTCCTTCTTGCCAAAGGTGGTTACTGCTTTCCACATTGGGCAGACCATCACTTTGCCCACCTTCTTTCCGCCTCCGCATCCTTCCAGAGAGGAAGAGAGGCTCCACCGTCTGGACCCAAAACGTGCGCTCTCCTTCTATATCGACCGCACAAAACACTTCCGGGTGGATGACCAGCTCTTTGTTGGCTACGTGGGCGCCAAAAAGGTCGGGCGGTGCACAAGAGGACCATCTCCCGCTGGGTTACCTTGTGCATCAAGACCTGCTATTCTTTGGCTAAGAAGGAGCCTCCTGTTGGGCTGCGTGCCCATTCCACCAGGGCAACGGCTGCTACCACGGCCTTGGGCCGCGGTGTTCCGCTGCCGGTTATCTGTCAGGCAGCTACGTGGGCCTCGCTGCACACGTTTACAAAGCATTACTGCCTTGACAGTCAGGTCCGGAGGGACGGCTTTTTGGCCGTTCTGTCCTCCAGGACTTCCTTGTCTGATCTTTGTTCGCAGACCCACCACCGGGGTTGGTAATGCTGGGGTATCTATTCTAAGGTAAGGAATCTGTCACTAACGTGTCTCTTTCAGATGCACAAGTTACTAACTTGTGTAACGATATATCTGTAAGAGACAGTAGTTAGTGACAGTTTCCTTACCGCCCCACCCATCCTCCCCGTTCTGCGAACTGATTTCTAGGGTTAAGGACATCCCTTTCAGGGCCCTAGTATTTTTCAGACACCTATGTCAGCTTCTTGCATGGCTCTGCGTTTCTGGCGCGGAAAGTCGTGTACAGAACTGACGTCAGCGCGCAGGGGCGGCGCCTAAGTACTGCCCGCGACGTCATCCCGGCGATCACGATGCCGACGACGGACGCGGAGCCGCACGACGCCGCCTACCGACGCGCAAGGGTACTGCTACGCAAAAACGTTCCGGATCCAGCCTGACGCCTGGGGATATTCTAAGGTAAGGAATCTGTCACTAACTACTGTCTCTTACAGATATATCGTTACACAAGTTAGTAACTTGTGCTTTTCGCCCCTATCGTGGAACCGGAAGGGGCGCCCAGTCACGTCAGCAGCCCAGCCACCGGCCCGCGCAGCAGGCGTCTTCACGTGGCCGAGGACGTGGATACCGCCGTGGCGGTTCGGGCAACCAGCGTGCGGGTCAGGCCACACACCCCGCCCCGTCAGCGGCCTCCAAGCCCTCCTAGTCCCTCCTTTCAGGTGCACAGCACGCCAGTAGGGGGCAGGGTCGCCATCACCTTCACCACTGGCGTCCCATCACCTCGGACAGGTGGGTCTTGGACATTGTCCGAAGGGGCTACTCCCTCCCCTTCGAGACCACCCCCCCAGCCATGCCACCTCAATTCCACCGCATGTCAGGGGATCACTTGGTGCTTCTGCAGAAGGAAGTCACGGCCCTCTTGGCCAAGAGGGCCATCGAGCATGTTCCGACCCCAGAAGTAGGGCGTGGTTGCTACTCCTGTTGTAGTGAGCCTCAGCAAGGCCTACCAGTGCTTAGGAGTTCTCCCTTCTCTGCACAGAGTCCTCAGACACTTAGGAAGAAGTTGGCAATAGAAACTGGAATAGAAAAGACAGAGTTTATTAAACCTCATGAGGTGGAGCTAACATTCGCACATCACCCTTCAGTAATGCATGAAGTAGCACACTGAATGAAAGGATCCTGGTCCTTTTATACCCACACAGGGGCTCAAATGAAGGCGGTACTAACACAAATGCTGGTTTTAGGCACATATAAGGTCATACAGAGAATGCACAGTCGACAAGTGGGTGGAGCTAACAGTTTCTACTTTTAGTAGACACATCCTGACATTTATAAACTCGGAACAGCTGCAAGCTCAACTGAGCATGTGCAAAGCAAGAGGAACTAAATATAACTTGTCTCTAGGCAGATTTCAAGAGCAGTTGACAGGAAGGTAGGACAGAGCACATGGCGAGCACATGGTAGCACATGGCAGCCAAAATGGCTGCCAGAAATACAAAATGGATTCCACAAAGCGGACAATTTAGCCTCTAAATACAGGCTGTCTTCAGTTAATGCTTAACTTAAATGCTGCCAAATTACAACAGACGACCCTTTCAGCATTGGCTGAAGACATTCGTTTATCTGGGGTAATCTAGATATTCATCCCGTACATCTATTAACATTATTTCGGCCACCTCTTTATTCAACATTTGTTGGGCCTTTGTTTCAGCAATGTTCCCTCTGGCAGGTATACAAGCAGAAATGCAAATGGAGCAAAGCATTGGACCACATTGGATACATACACAGCATGTAAAAAATATTATAATTATTACACACAGGATAGTCAGTAGCTTCCAGCCCCAAGCAGAAACAAGAGTCCAAAACCATCCAGCAAAAGTCCAAGTTCCAGTCTCTGGATGAATTTCTGCAGCAATCTTATGCAATTTTGATATTGCGTCATATACTGAAGGTGAGTGATC
Source organism: Calotriton arnoldi (assembly GCA_963921515.1). Lineage (NCBI taxonomy): Eukaryota > Metazoa > Chordata > Amphibia > Caudata > Salamandridae > Calotriton > Calotriton arnoldi. The sequence goes on from CAWUFW010000381.1 coordinate 4,514,007, forward strand.
TGGTATGAATACACAACAGCTGCTACCGATGATGCGACATGCACCACCTCGATCAGCCAAAATCACGTCTAGCACCATCCTATTCTGGAGTGCTACAATCCTTGCAATCTGTAGTTCCTCTGTAATGTTCCCAAGTGCCATAGCTGTCTGATTAGTAACAGCTTCCACAACACGAGTCAGTCGCCTAATCTTCCTGCTATTTAATGCAGCACCCACAAAGAAAAATAAGCCCAAATTGAAATCAACATATTGTTGTAGGGTAGTGTCGGTTTGGTCAACTTCATCCATACTTATTGTCCTCTTATTTCTGTTTTTGGAAATGTCATTGTACAGTTTAAAATCACGGTGATACAATGCAGGTGCCAGAAACACAGGGGGCAACAGAAAAGATACATAGCAGATTCCTGACCACCCAACAGGTAATTGATAATATCCGTTATTTCCACACACAAAATACGTGTTATGCGAGGCTGTGAAAGTGCTCTTATTGGCACCTTCAATGGTCAGGATTACAGTACACTCGCTCCTCCCCACTGGAATTCTTCCAACACTACAAATACACAAATCTGCTTTAGCTTTTGTCACAGAAATCACAAAAGGTCCAATGTTCTTTATTATTCTCACATTTGTGAAAACATATGGTGTTGAAATATTGTCCGGTTGATACTCTTCCCATTCCCATTTAGTCCCTTTGGCTTGTGGATAACCTTCTTTATTTTGATAACACACTTTATTAAGTTGAAAAATAATCCCACCTACTGAAGGCTTTCCATATGCAAACAAAAGCGCATACCAAGCTTGACAAGAACCATTGTGAGAAAATGGAAGAGGAATAAAAGGTGTTCCTCCTTTCTTTTGATGTGCAGGTATCATCCCACACACCCAACAGTTGGTAGTATTTGTAGCATTGTGAGTATGGTGCAACATCTGGATAAAAGTATTGTTCAGGTAAGATTGTCGATGCTTTTGCTCATGGTAAGGAAGAGTAAAGTAGTGGTGTTCCACGGGTACTGGCGTAGTGGCAACAAAAAGCTGTCGAACAGGAGCCACCTTCTCGATGTACCACGTAATTGCTGCCATAGCCACCATAGCAACAACAAACCCTACAGCACAAATGATTTGTTTTTTCATATCTGAAAGAGACACGTTAGTGATAGATTCCTTACCTTAGAATATCCCCAGGCGTCAGGCTGGATCCGGAAAGTTTTGCGTAGCAGTACCCTTGCGCGTCGGTAGGCGGCGTCGTGCGGCTCCGCGTCCGTCGTCGGCGTCGTGATCGCCGGGATGACGTCGCGGGCAGTACTTAGGCGCCGCCCCTGCGCGCTGACGTCAGTTCTTCTTTTTCCGCGCCAGTAAGCGCAGATCCGGGAAGAGCAGTGCCCTGGTCAATTTTTGACCATACTTTTTGGTGATTTTTCACTGTTTTTTTTTCCAGCCTTCAGGTGTCGTAGGGATGCCCGGCTTCAAGCGATGCGGCGCCTGTGCGCGGATGACAACGCAGGCCCGGCATAGAGCCGGGTCGGCGCCACGCATGGTCGCTTTGCCCTGGTCGCCGTTCTCACGAGACGTCTCGGCTCGCCGAGGTCCGGCTCCGCTGAGTCGCTGTCAGCAGGAGAGGTCCAGGGTCGCCGCTGAGTGTACCGGGTCGCCGGCGTCGGCGTCTTCGCCCGGGGTCTCGGACATTACATGACAGCCGCCCGACTTCGCCGTCTCGCTGAGGGGCCTCCCGGCACCGCCCCGCAGCCGCCGCCAGGCCCCGGGACTTGCCTGTGGAGCCGCCTTCGCCCGGGTTCGGCGATCTCGCCAGGCAGGAGTTCGTTCATTATGGCCTATTTCAGCCTCAGTTCCTCTTCGCTACTTGATGGTCGCCGGCCCTGTTCTCCAGCGTCGAAACGCTGTCTGCCTATTGGCCCCATGACAGCCGGGGTCGATACCACGCTCATTGCCGATGTCTCCGTGTTGCTGACGCTGTTTGGCCTGGCGGCGCTGTCTTGTTCTTCGTTCGATTTGACTCCGATGTTGTTCTCATGTTATAATCTGTCCAAGGTCCTCTGAACAGAGGATCTAGAGACTGTGGAGGGCCTTATACCTGATCCGCAGATGAGGACTGACAGAGAGTTCGGGAGGCCAGCGGTCTGGATACTTCTGACACTGGCATGCTGTTCTCCTCCCGGCATTACGAGGAGTGAGCCACTTGGCACGGGTTAGCGCAGGGCTGCCGTGGGGCTCCGCCGCTCCAGCTCCTCGACGCCTGATTTCGACGTCAAGCCTAACATCTGACAGAGGCCACGTACTCTCCGCGAGACTCGTGCCAGCCGCTTAACGACGCCCACGATCTTTTCCTCAGCGCCCCAACTGGGTCAGGCTCCTGCGGATCGCAGTGCACACGACGCCATCCAGCCCGGCGACCGCCCACCCCACTCCGAGAGTTGAGCCTGGCCTGTCCAGTCTCCGCCTCGATAGCGGCCTTCCACGCCGGGCCCGCCAGCCAGCGGTCGCCCCAGCGCCTGGCTTGTGCGGTCCGAGCATAAGACTCGCCGTGGGATTGCATGGTGGTTTGTCTCAGCGTCCCGGAGGAGGGTCCAGGCATCAGCTCACAGCCACTGCGAAGCTGAAGGGATGCGTCTGTCACACTATCATTGCCACCTGACACGACGGGCAGGTCGCATTGCGCGAGTCACGCACTGGCGTTCACGCGGACTGGCGCCACTGGGACGTGCTGCCTTTGATGGCCCGGGCCCTTTGGGTTCAACAGTGACCATGCTGGAGCGCGGCCAGGACTACGGGCTTCTGCCTGTTCACACGGCCTTGCTGGCATTCCCGCCGCCTCTATCGCGGCCACGGGGCTAGGGGCGCTCTCACGCCAGCAGCTCTAGGCTGCGGGCCCGCGCAGCAATTGCCGCGAGACGGATTTCGCCGCGGCGGATCGGCGGTCTGAAGCGCAGCGGTCAGGCCAACACTCACCCCGCCTGCGTACGTCCAAGCCTGTCCCTCCACGTGCCAGTAGGGGGGCAGGGTCTGCCATCAGTCTTCCTCCACTGGCTGACATCACTGACAGACCAAGGGGCATCTCCTCCGAGACCACTCCCAGCCATACTCACTCCCATCGCATGTCAGGGGATTGGTGTTTCCTTAAGGTGAGGTCACGTCCTCTGACCAAGAGGGCCATTGCTGCCTGAGTGCATGGGTTGCTACTCCCACTACTTCTGGCTCCAAAAGTGACAAGGAGGACATACCCCATCTTGGACTCGGCCTCTCCGGAAGGAGAAAGTTCAAGATGCCACTTCAGTCAACACTTGAGACTACAGGCTTGACTTGCAGGACATTGATCCTGTCTTGATGGGCCCACCGGGCGTTGTCTGCCCACGGTGAGCCCGAGCACACTAGTCTATCAGTCTCATCTTACGCTCAGTGCTCCGGTACCACGAAGCGATGGCGGTCGCAGCTCATCTGCGCCGGGCAGGCTCAGTCTCACTGACACTGGCTGCTGAAGGCGGGCTCGTCCGCAGCCGTTCCCCACTTCCAGATTACGGACAGACTCGCTGGGGTTCCTCCATGCTCGAAACGCATCTGATCTCTTTCTCCACAGCATTCTTTCATCGAGAGGCATAGCCTGGCCTATTCTCCCGGTCAGCGAAGCCCGGGATATCTGTGGCTATGATTCATCTTCGCCTAAGCTGTAAGGATGACCCTGGTAGCCAGTTGGCCTCTGTCTGCTGGTTTCAACATGGCTGGCAGAAAGGGCTTGCAGTGGACCTGAGTTCCAGGCGCAGCACTGTGTCCTGCCGAGTCACGCTCCAGATCTGACCAAGTGTGGTGGCTCTTCTAACTGCAATGGCCAAGGGCAGAGTCCTTCCCTTCCTGAAGAGCAGTTGTGGCGGATGCTGCCCTCTGGGATGGGGCGGTCATGAGCTGGAGAGGCGATTGTGAGGCCCTGGTCTCCAAGGACTGCTCATATCGTCTTCTGGGTGCCTGGCAGGCTTGCACTCAAGGCATTCCTTCCAGTCAAAGGGGAAGGTAGTGCAGGTGTTCACAGATTACCATCGCCATGGTACTGCACAGTCAGGCGGGTAAATTTGACTCCTTTGTCAGAGGGCTCTGCGCCTCTGGACATGGCTGGAACATTCCGGATGGCTCAATACCTGGCAGGTTCTTCAAAGAAGGATTCCACTCAGCCGCAGGTGCATGATGGACATGAATGGCTACTGAAGTGGCGCAAGGACTTTCTGCAGTGGGAGCTTGGCTAGATGACTGCCATCAGAGAACGCGCACAAACACAGTCTTCAGCGTTGGAATTTCAAGGCGGCCTGCCATGACAGCTGCCGCGGAAAGGGATAAGGGTTCATTGGTTTCTCGCCTATACATTTGCTTCCAGAGTGTTGAAGAAGATTGGACACCGTTCCAAGTCACTAGGCCTGACTGGCCAAGAGTTTATAGTCCCGAGCACTTCATCATGAGCATAGATCCCCGATCTGCCTGTCTCTTCGGGATCTTCTTGTCGCAGTAGGATCTAAACTTCTCCATACCTGTCCAGTCTGCTACTCTGGCTTGCGTGGAGCCGGGATGGCGGTTGATTCTTTCGACTCTGCTTCCCGAAGTTTGTGATGTGATTCTGGCAAGCCACCTCCACCAAGGTAGAGCATTTGCAGGAACAAATTTGCATGGTGCAGCTGCTAAAGGCTGTGAATCCTCTTCGTTCTCTGAGGTCCTGTTCCAACAGGGTCTCAAGTACTATCAAGGGTTATATCTTTGGTGTTATCTGCCTTCTCAGTACCGCTCCTCCCCGTCCCCAGCACAGGAGCCCAGTATTACTCACTTCTCTGTTCGTTTGTAATGCCCAGCGGGGACTTGAACTTGGTTCCCACGCTTCCTCATTCTCAGAGCACCGTTCTCAAGCCTTCCCGATTCTAAAGGCAGTTTTCTGCGGCCATCATCTCCGCCAAGCGGTGAGTGAGTTCCAGGCTCTTCGTAACCTCTTCTGTCTGTGTTCCTCATCCAGATAGCGTTGTTTTCGGACGCTGCCCGTCTTCTGCTAAAGGTGGTTGGCTGTTTTCCACATTGGGCAGAGCTTTGCTCATCTTCTTCTGCCTTCATCTCCAGAGAGTTCACCGCCTGGACTCAAAACGGATTTCCTTCTATATCGACAAGACGAACACTTCCTCGGCGGATGACTGTTTTGTTGGCTGGCGCGTTTTTTTCAGCAGAGGACATCTCCCGGGTTACCTTGCGCATCACATCTGCTATTTCGTTATTATCTTTGTTAGTTACAAGACTGTTGCCACATGTCTTAGTCAAAGGGTAATTGTTGCCGGGCTATCCGGTTCACACGCTTAATTAAGATTACTGTCTTGACAGTCAGGTCTCCGTGACGTTTTCACTTCCAGGATTCTTTGTCTGATCTTACCACATCGGGTTGCTAGTATCTATCGGCAGCAAGAATCTATCATTTCACGCAGTCTCTTTCAGATGCATTGCTACTAACTTGTGCACGATATCTGCGGCAGTAGCAAGTGATAGATTCCTATCGCTTCAATTATCCTCCCGCCGCGAATGATTTGTATGGTACATCCTTTTCGGCCTCAGTATTTCAGAGACAATGTTTGCATGGTTTCAGTTACGCTGAAAGTCGGAAGAATTGATATACAGAGTTGTTCATGATATCTGCGATTACGACGCTGACGATGATCGTTGAGTTGACATGCTGCTTACCGACGTTAAGAAGGGTATTGCCACGCCAAAACTTTCCGATCCAGCCTACGCTCTGGGATATTCTATGTATGAATTATCATTCACTACTGTCTCATAGATAGCATCAGTTAAGACAAGTTGTAACTTGTATTGATCTTCTACTTGTTAAAATACGTTGGAGTTTTCTTCATAGCCGCTGATTCATTACCATGGGCCAGTAGGTAGCCACACATCTGTCATAGGCTGATCCTCCTCTGTTACTGGCTCTCCGTTTTCATTTTCACCTAGTGGCCACCAGTCTTTCAAACTGCAGATCTTACTGGTTCACTGATATCTGGATATTCCAGGATCGCAGGCTGAGATTTCCGCAGATTCACAGTGAGATATTACCTTCTCCGTCTCCACCTTCTCGATACTGTCAACATAGCAGGCTCCCACAGGTAGGTTTACACATTTTTGCAGTGTGCTGTGGATCCAATTCTCTGTTTGTCACTGAACTGCTGTCCTTGCCGCAAGGAGCACCTGCTCTGGTCCTCGCCACCTGGGTGCCCTGCTGTTCGGCCTGTCAAAGACCTTGACTACATGGTCAGGCCAGAGGAGTCTTCGTGTCTCACCTGCAGATCTGTCAGAAGAGCTCTCGAATCTGCTGATGAATAGAACAAGAACTGCAGCAAATAACATTCATCAGAACACAGGAACATCATGTAGCTGAAGGCAACAGGAATTCCCCAAATGTTCATTGTTCTGAATACCACTACAGTAAGACCTGATCGCACAGGCACGGACTATGGACAACAATGCCAGGGTAGGGTATCTGCCATGAGACGTGGAAGCCAGATTTCGCTAACTTTGATTTTAAAGTAAAGGCTATAATTTTCCACTGTCTCAGTTGATTATGGTGAGTAACTGCATGGAATTTCTGTTTGATCTCAATCCTTTCAGGACATGTCAATTTGCCCATAAATGAGTCCATTGTCATCCCACAAGTTTCCAGCAAATCATCAGATCTAGGAAAATCCCTTTAGAGCATCTTTGCTGTGGTGAGAGCAGAGCATCCGGGAAGGCGTTGCTGGGGGCACATACCATTCAGGACATATTTCAGATTATTAGAAGGCCGAGTTGTAATCTATCTGCAAAACTCAGGGCAGTGCGCAGGGAACCTTCCTGTAGGAGTTCTGCAAATTTTCCAGGGATTAATGTTACCAGATCAAACAGGACTGTACTAATCTGGTTGTTGCAATTTCAGGATGCCTCAGTTTGTAAGCACAAGAGTTACAGCCCACATGTGCCAAAGTCTACGTGCCATTTGAATCCATAGGTTGTAAATAGTCGCTTAGTGTTCATCATTCATTTCGTTACGCTAAATTTTCATCATCTGTCATCTCTTCTGTATTCTTCAAGCTCTTCCACAGAAGCAGATTCATTCAATGGTTTCCTCTCAGTATCATGCTGTCACAGCTTCAGATTAATTGTTTGTTATATGTATGCTTCGCTGCACATGGCCATATTCTGTATATTTCTTGTTCTGTTTTGCCGTCACTTTGTAGGCGCTACATTCATTTACAGTACTTGCAGCGTAGCGCAGACATTCGCATCCTGCGATGTAAGAAAGTTCTACAGAGGTACAAAATCATATCCACCTGCCACCGCGTGTCGCCCGCCACACAGTCGCTAAGCTCACATGCCGCGTCAAAGCCATATTCAGCTGCTGGTTTACTATCGCCCAGCGCGCGTACAAGCAGCTGAATTGCCATCTGCGGCCCAAACAGAGCCCCCACAATCCCACAGTCTCATCTGTCTGGAGTACATCAAACCGGCATGCTTACCGTTCTCGTAGGAATATATCAGGCGCCTCTTTACGAGACAGCCGCAGGGCGGCGAAGTGGCGGGGTTCGTGTCGATCTCTTCAAGGTAATATGATGCGCTAGCAAGTGCTCTGGCTCAGATCTCGTCAAAATGGCATCTAAGTTGCTACAGTCTTGTTCGACGTGGCACGAGCTGCATGGGGTACTAGTATCAATAGTTTGTGCGGACAATATTTGCCGCCGCTGTACTGAACGGAAACACTAGGTAATGCATCGGCAACAGGGTCAGAACTGCAGAAGGGTATGCATTGGTGACGCCTCGCGTGCCCGTATGCGGCCCATAATTTGGTCAGTCCTCTTCTCAGGCATAGAGTGGTTTCTGCAGACCTGGTAACACTGGTGCAGAGAGTTTGCCCAACTGACAAAAGCATCTTGACATTCATCTGTCCATGGAAAGGGATCGAGTGTTTTTAGTCAGTGCTAGCAAGGGTTTAATACGTAGAAATCAAGATCATTGTCAGCAAAATGCTGTCACTGACGGATATCTTTCATGCTGGAAGGTACGCGCCTGTCTTGACACGAGCCTGGTGCTCAGTGAAGGTGTCTTAGCCAGGTCACCTCGGCATATTGCAATTTTCTGCATTACTTTATGGTGGTGTGCTAAGAAAGAGCCACGTCAAGGTGGATGGGCTGGCAGATGTCATCGACATAATAGTATGAAGAGCCACTTCCTGCAATTAAGCTGTCTCTTCAATGGACAACAGCCTCGGATAGGTTTCAGAATACCCTCTTACAAATTTAAGGACGACATTCAAAGTGAAACTGGTCGAATATCGCTATCAGGATGAATAGGAATGAAGAAAGCGCTCTTCAGATTAATTATGTCAGAAGGTTATTGAGGACAGGTAAGAATGTTGATTGAGACTCATAGGTACTGTACATATCTTGTTGACTTTCCAAATCGATAATAAATCTATAAATTCTGTGTCAGTGGTCTTTCAAATGGAAGAATACCACAACATTGCAGAACTCTTCCACACCCTCTACCTGGTCAGCCTTCTAGAAATTTTATACTGAGGCAGTCTTACAGCATTCTCCTGACATTCAATATACTGGTGGAATAATTATCTGTCTTTACATTCAGTACTGGTAGCCCACAGTAATTAGAGTGATATGTACACCTCTTACAAGGTAAAGATCTCATCATAGGAGATGAATTAAAATAAATCGCATTCTCCTGAGAACATCTATTGCATTCTAGGCCATTTTAAGCATATCAGACTACACATTGTCTGGTGCAGTTTGGAGAAAGCAAAATCGACATGGAGCAGTAGTAACTTATCAATATTTGTCGCAAGTGGTTTGCATTGGTTACTACTAAATGACGTAGTCTATCGATGTAATGGTTGCCAGTAGGGGAGGCCTCTAACCAATTTCACAGATATTAAGAAGCTCCTGACACCAGAAACTGACGGGGACTAAATATGCTAATAGGGACTGACTACTACCAAATTTACTCCCACCATCCTAGTAATCCTACAGTGAAGGCAGAATCTGAAAATCAGAGGGGCATACATATCAGACATTTGATATTACCTTCTAATAAAAGCTGTTATTCTGCTCCATCATTAAAGATCAGTCTGTATCATTTACGCCTTCCAGGGCTCCCTGAGACTTAACCACTGATTAACTTACCACGTAGGATTCTGCTGAGACGCAGCACTGGACAGAGTTAATGTCCAGTTTTGGTGAAGTACGCATACTGATCAACAGATTAAATTTAATGCAGAGGAAGGAGGGACGAACCATAGATCCACGTCCACCCTTATCACATCTCTAGAAGGCTGACTGAGGGCTTGAGCCAACATAACCTTTGCCAAATTCATTTTGTCCATACTTTAATTACAATTATAGATTAAATTACAGTTTGTAAGAAATGAGAGACAGTTCATGAACTTCACGGTTTTTTGTTTATATTATAGTACTGCTCCAATCTGTCTTTGAAATGACGTTTTGAATTTAATTAATATATAGATGAAGATTTGGGGCCTATTCGACGTTGCAGTTCTATCTTCATCTAATCATTTAAATCTTCATTACTTTATTTTAAATGATATTATCTATTTATACAGTTGTCTATTATCAGGTGGTATTAGCACCCAAATACACATTCATTAAAGTCATATAAGAGTTGATTATACTCACTTCATAGGCTACAAGTAGTATTTTCATGGGCTATAACATCTTGTTTGTCTGTGATAACCCAATTATAAATAAAATTCGCATTAAGAGAGTTTTGTCATCCTGTACTGCCTTTAGAGAATATATATGTTTCCATGGGTTCTTCATGAATTGCTAACATTCTTATCTGTTCTATAGTAGTTTCGCCATGTCTGAGATGCAGTGCAGTTGTTTTCGCTGCCTTTTTCCCGCAGTGGCTGCTTCAACACGAGTTTAACTAGTATTTCAGACGGCACAAGCCACCTGTATAAGACAAAAGAATACAGCCGCATTCATTTCATGTTATTGCTATCATTTTCCGGGTCTATTCCCCACGTAATACTTAAATTCAGTCATAGTCTTCATGAGTGAAGGTATTTAAAATATATTGTTCTTTCTGCCATCCTTTTATACTATTCGTGCTTCAGAGGCAGTGGTATTGTTTAATGCAGTTATTTATAGATTCAATGTCAGATGAATGCCAGCAGTTTCTGAGCTTTGTCTCTGGTCTGCAAAGAAGTCTCATCTGACTTCATGAGGAGCAGAAAAATATACGAGGTATATCTGTAACAAGAAATCATCTTGTGGTTTATTAAGGATAGGCATGTTTAATATATGTCAATAAAGTATGCCTATCTTCCCTTCCTTTACTTCATCTCCTTGTTTACCCTATCAAGCAAGAGGTTTGCCTGCTACTATTTCATTTTTTCCTACATATTAACAACATATTTGCTTGTCTTCACATATTGCTCCATTACAATGAATTTTCGCAAATCAAATGACCCATACATAGTTAATCAAGAATCAGATTCATTAGTAGCATTTTAAATATTAATCGGCAGTACATTATAGAAGAAATACTATACTTGGCTTTACAGAGCTCAAGCTGGTTAGCCAAGCTCAAATTGGTAATACTAGCACACATTCACAAGTGCTGAAAGAGGCATGCCAAAAATAGTGCAAAGGTATTGCACAGCTTGTTTTCAGACGCTGTTATTCAAACAATTTTAAATAGAGAAATTTCATTGTTTGCCTATATGTATTGCACATATATATTATATGTATATTCCAAAATATTATCATATACAGTTTACAGGTGTTATTGTGTCTGTTTGCCAATATAGATTGTTCAATAGTAGCCAAATACACACAATGGTATTCAGGTTCTACTGTTTAATGGTTACACAGCTAGACGTGCGAATTGCTGAAGAGATTCCAGAGCTGCGCTGCTGGAGGAAGTCAGATTGTGAGCAGGAAACGCTTTGCAGATTTGCCCAGGCAGTGATCGTCTGTGCTGTATTTCCCAATTTTCATGGCCAGTTTTCAGTACTGGAAGCGCTGATGAGTCCCATGCTGGGCGCTAATTTGTTGTAGTATCTAGCAGGTTTACCAGTGCTTAGGGAATTTCCTTTCTGCACAGAGTCTCAGGATATTTGCAGTATACAGAAATGTAAAGTTGTAGTGCATAGAGTTTATTGTTCATGAGGGAGCTAATCATTCTATTTCCACTTCAGTAATGCATGAGTAGCACACTGAATGAAAGTGATGCTGGTCTCTTTCATACAGGGGTTTCAAATGAAGGCGTACTAACATAAATGCTGGTTTTATAATATATCAGCACAGAGAATGAGGTTGAAAATGGCCAAGTGGGGTGGAGCACAGTTTCTATTTTAATATAGACACATCCCATTATTTATAAATCTGTAGTTGCTGCAGCCCACCCGATGTGCAGCAAGAGGAACAAATATAACTTGTTCTAGGCAGATTTTCAAGAGTAGTTGACAGGAAGGCACATATTTACATATTGATGTATACATGGCAAAGTTAAAATGGCTGCCAGAAATACAAAATGGACTTCCACAGTTTTATAATTTTGTTCTTAAATACAGGCTGCCTCAGTTAATGCTTAACTTAAATGCTGCTAAATTATACATCCACTGTTTCTTGGTGCCTGGGGAAAAAGGAGTCATGCGTCCTAATCTTGGACTCACCGCCAAGTCTTCCTCGAAGTGAGAAGCTCAAGATGCTCACTCAGTCAGTCTTCGACGCCTTCACCCCGGAGACCGGCTGCGCTGGACTTGCAGGACGGCATCACATCCCCGCCCTGCCGCTCATCAAGCGCCTCGGCCCACGGCAGGGCCCCGAAGAAGCCCACCGCGTTCTCAGTGCTCCTCGGTGCTCACGGCGACATGATGCTCCAGCGTCTCCTCACTCGGTTTACCGGCTGCTGAGCAGCGGCTGTCCTGCGCGTCTTCCCCACCTCCAGATCATACGGTTCCACTGCCAGTCTCCATCACGTATCGGTCGATTCGATTCCTTCTCCATTACACGTGAGCAGTTCTGGATACGACGCATCTTCGGGTCTATTCCTCCGCACGGCTATCCGGGATACTAGGCTATGATTCCCATCTTCAGCCTTATCCTGCTGCATCGACATCCTGAGGTCGCCAATCTCATGGCCTCCGTGACCTCTGCTGGTCGACGCTGCCAGATGGCATGGCTCTGCAGGGGAGGCCCAGGAATTTCAGCACCAGGCAAATCTGTCTGACACGCCCAGATCTGAGGGGGCTGTAAACAAGTTGTAATGAGGGTTTTCGAATTGCCGCTGCCCTCTCCTGGGATGGGGCGTCATATAGAGAGGCGGAGGACATGTCTCCTGGTCTCCGGCGGATCCCCACCTCTGGAGCTCCATGCCCCATCTGCACTGGGGGGGGCATCTTCCCTCTGTCGGGGACAGGCGCAGGTAACCACAGACAACACACGGGGCCAGCTGCAGGCTGTGTAACAAACAGGGCAAGGGGGTCAGTGGACCCTACAGATTGCCTTGGGATTACGGCTGGAACATCAGGCATATTCCTGATGTGAATTACCTGCTCCTCAGGATTTTCACGGGATCACGAATGGCTCTTCTGTCGGCTAGTTCAGCAGCAGAGCCAGATCTGTCTCACCAAGAGAATCCATAACGTCAGCAGTTCGCGCTGCCAGCAGCACCGCCAGAGACGCCGTCGCCAAGTGGAAGGCGGCCTGTTGTATGCTTTCACTCAGGCCATCTTCTACCCAGAGTGTTGAAAGAAGACAAGGCACAAGCCCAGTCAGCCCCAGGGCCTTGGATCGGGGCCTGGCTAGGTTTGGTGTCCCGGTTACCAGTATGAGCGCCGATCTCTGCCTGTTCTTCGAGGATCTTCGTTCAGGAAGCAGGGGACGGCCCTCCACCTGTCTCATCTACTTGCTTGGCGTGCATTGAGCGCAGCAGCTGATTCCTTTCTCACTCTTGCCTCCGGTTTGTGATGTGATCACAAGGCCTCATCAGTGGTATACGCCTGCAGTGGAACAGTTTGTATAGTGCATAGCAGTTGCCAGGAATCTCTCGCTCCTCTTCTGAGTTCTTCTGTTCCTTCTTCTGGCCTGCCTTGCCCAAGACAAGGCCATCTTGCAGCATCTCGGCCTTCAGGCTTGACAGTCTCCTGTTACACAGGTACCAAAGGCATTACAATTTTCCTTCCAGACTTGCTTGTAATGCATTTTCAGTGGATTCCACTTGTTCTATTTCATGTGCGCTCTCTTTGAGCTCTCTAGAGCACTGTCTCTTCTTGATTCTGAAGATAGCCTTTTTGTCAGCATATTTTCAGATGGCGGGTGAGTGAGTTCTGTGTTTCTATCATGTAGTTCCTTTGTCTGTTCCATCTATATAAGGTTGTTTTTGCCGGCCTCGGTCTTTCTGTTTAAAGGTTTTCCATTGGGTAGATGACATTTGCTCATCTTTTCATTTTCAGATTCTTCAGAGAGAAGAGAGGTCTCCATTGCTGGAAATGAATGAAAGCACAGACAGTCATTTCATTGGTGATGATTATTTGTTATTGGTGTAGGCTTGCAGGTATGTGCATATATATTATCTGTACCTTGTGGCTGTGCCTGCTATTCTTTGGCTAGCATATTCTTGCGCTGTGTGCCACGTTCTGTGGCCGCTGTAGCCTACAGCAGGATATCTGTCAGCGCAATGCCACACACGCATTAAGTATTACTGCCTGACAGTTCTGTCCGAGGGATGGCTTAGTCGCTTTGTCCTCCGGATTCTCTCTGTCTGATCTTTGTCTGCATCTACTGCTGGGTATGCATAGTATCTTGTTCATGCAAGAATCTGTCACTAACGCAGTCTCTTTCATTGCTTACACTTGTGTAACGATATATCTGCAAGAGACAGCAGCTAGTGACAGATTCTGCCAGTTTATCTCAAGTTTGCGACCCGATTTCTAGGGTTAAGTGACTTTTTCAGGGGCTCTAGTATTTTCAGACACATCCAGCTTGCATGGCTTGTGCCGCTGGCGCTGAAAGTCAGAAGCAGAAGGCCAAGCAGCGCAGGGCGGTTGGTGGAGAGCCTACATTATTCTGGTGACATTTATTTTATTGATTGAGCTGCAGATGATGCTGTTTACGCGTTAGGGGAGGCTAGTTACGCAAAATTTTCCAGATCAACATTTGCAGAGACTACAGAATACATACTGCCGTTCTTCAGATATATCGTTACATTGCCAGTTTGTAATGCCACAGTGGGGATTTGAATTATTCTCATATTTAATAAAGGCCTTTGAGCTCTTCATTGTCTTTCTCGTCTGTTAATGAAGATTGCTTTCTGGTTGCTATTACCTGGGCTTAGAGAGGAGAAGCCTAGGTCTTTTCTGTGGGATTCGGGACATGTGGTTGTGTTTCAGGGACATGCCTTTTCTGCCGAAAGTTGTGCTGCTCTTTCATTATCGGGCAGAATTATCACTTCTGTCTACTCTTCTTCGCTTTCAAGATTCTCTGCAGATTGCTGATTTTCCTCATTTTACTGAGTCGCACAGTTCTGGGAGCTGATCAGTTTGTTATTAAGGGTTATTTGTGCGTCGGGCTGCATATTGCTGGCTCCATCTCTGATGGGTCACGGTGGTCAAAGCCTGTTGTTTTCTGGCAAAGAAGGAGTCTGCTTAATAGGCGACGCCAATTACGGGGTGTTGGGATGTGGTGTCCTCATTAGCACATCTGTCAGGCAGTTACGTGCGCTGCACTAATTAAGCATTGTTGCCTGGATTGCCAAGCTCAGATAGACGCTTAGTCGCTCTGTTCTCCACTGATGTACCACACTGGGGTATCTATCAAGGCAGGCACCTATTCACTAACGTGTTTCTTTCAGATGCACAAGCTACTGCAATTATAGCATCTGCAAAGGTTAGCCAGTGATAGATTCCTTACGCTCTCATCACTCTCCCCGGCTCGATTTCTGGGGCTAGGTCATCATTTTCAGGGCCCTAGTTTCAATGCACCAGTGGCTGTATCTGCATATTATGCTCTGGCGCTGAGCCGTGTACGGACATGACGCTCCGCGCATTTGTGGGCGGCGTCTTAGTTGCTCGCGATGCCAACTGCGACCACGACGCCACCCACGGACGCTGAGCCGCAGATGCATCTTTCTACCTTTCCGGGGCACTGCTGACGAAAACTTTCTGATCCACGCTCGTAAGGCAAGGAATTCATCACACCGTTTCGGCTAGACGCTATGTAAGCTGCACCCTGTGCTTATCATTGCCAGATAGATTACTCTGTCATTTGATCAGGCTCCCAGACGGTTTCCACCAGCCAAGGAAGTCAACGGAATCACAAATGTAGTATGATTTGCGGTATGGTGCTGATTACAGTTGTCATAGTGAATTCATATTGAGAAGAAGGGATGTTGTGATGTGCGAATCCTGTAGAGAGCCTGAACAGATGATGTAGAGTTTGCAATCGTTGGTGAGTCAGTCTGGAATAGTGCCAGTACCTACCTCTGCAGGTATGTCTCTTTCTGAGTACTCTAATCAGATAGATTTGTGACTCCGACTGCAGAGACAATGTCTGAAATTGTCATAATGATCTCATCACATAATTTTGTTTATATAGGTGACATTAGTTTGTCTTTTTTTTTTTGGGCTTCTTTACAGGTAAATTTTCTTTAGATCTGGTTTTAATATCAGAATTATTAGTAAGAATTCTGAAAGCTGCATTGCTCATTAATGATTATACTGATATTTAAGATTGTTTTCATATATACGATTATTTTGTTCAGTAGGATTGAAGCAGCTTGACAGCCTATAAACTGAGTTATTAAATCTGATTTTATCACTATTTCATGTTGTCTATTTATTGAGAAATATGTTGGGGTGGTAGCCTCAGCTGGCACTAAAGCAAACAAAGGAGGGGGCTGGCCTTGCTCTCGG
The DNA here is from genome assembly GCA_963921515.1 of Calotriton arnoldi. Classification (NCBI taxonomy): domain Eukaryota; kingdom Metazoa; phylum Chordata; class Amphibia; order Caudata; family Salamandridae; genus Calotriton; species Calotriton arnoldi. Next base: position 4,529,950 of record CAWUFW010000381.1, read on the forward strand.
AAGAGATAGGAGTTGTCCTACGAGAGGCTGCCCCAAATCAGTTCTCGGGATAGTGTTTAGAGTTTCAGGAACTAGGGATTTTGCATTTGGGCAAAGAGTGGTGCAGGTGTTTCACTCTGGCATTGGTGACATTCCCCAACCTTCAAACCAGCTTTCTGTCTCACCAATGCGGGAGAGATGGGGTTTGCCTCTCAGTTTCCCGTGTAACAGAGCACACTGAACAATTGCGGTGTGCCCAAAATGATGCTGCACAACAAAGGATGTGGTTTGCCTGATATCTGTTACTCCGCCTTGCAGCTGGACACTTTATTTCGGGGCAGATAGGCTTGTCCTACTGAAGTTGCCCCGCCTCCTGGTGTATAAAGCCCATTCAGATACCAGTGATTTTGCATTATACTGCGGCATTTGTATACCAGTGGGACATACTGATTAATTTCAGAAAATCCTCAGTCATTGAAGGGAGTCCAGGCGGCGTGCTTTGTGATTACCTGCCTGCAACCCAACTTCGCTCTGTCACATTTTCCTGGCATTGACACGAAGTGCTCAGAATCAGCAGAGACCAAGAACGCTTGCCACAGCTTCACTCTGTTCCTGCAGCAATTTCATTTATGGGTTGATAGGCAGACTTACAGAACGGACATACCAGAGTCAATGAGTCCCATTGCTGACTCATTGATCTTGGCTCTGAACCGTCTTTGCTGCAGGCACTTGTACTCCAGCCACACAGTAGGCCGCGTTTTTATCTGCATATGTATGAATGTTGATGGGCAGAGTTTCCAGGATTCCTGCCACCTTGCTTCATCACTGAAATGTAGGAAATGTCATTCTGGAGGAACGCTTGATGCAGCTCTGTACGGCATTGTAAGAAAAACTATTTTAGTAATACTACCTGTATTTGGTTGTCTAGTTTTCAAATTGGTTGTGGTTGGTACTAGCGCATTATGATTTTTTTCTGCATTACTTGGCCATTTCAGTTAGTGTCTTTGAGAAAAGCCAGAAATTATATTTCCTGATACCCATGGGTTTTCATGCTCGTTTCATCATTAAATTCATGAAGGAGACACAAAGAGAGGTTAGCTATCTGAAAATGCAAACTCCAATACCTAGCTCTTGCATACCGAAGCTGAAGACAGTGAGAAGCTGATACATTTTGGACAGATTAATTTTTGACAAGCACTTTGTACCTTGCTACTTGCCTATTGCTCGGGTACTTCCAGAACCTCTGGATGCTGTGGGAAAAAGATACTGGGCCTGCCTATGCGGTGGCCCCAGGAGGCCTAATCACAGCACTAAAAACAGGGCAAGCCAGCACTGGGTGAAAAGGCTCAGGATTGAATCTGCCTAAGAAAAAGAAAAGTAAGTGGTTACATTTTGCCGACTTATATTTCCTCTTAGAATAGTACTAGATTAAAGCAAAGTTGCAAGAAGAAGCCTGGCTGTTCATAATAGCATTACATCAACTTGCTGCAATGTGACTGGAGCTTGCATAACTTGTCAGTAGATTGGAATCTGTATAGCAGTTGATCACTGTGACTACTGCTCACTTGATGAATTCTGTTTGAGTTTGTCTCCTTTATAGGTATGGACAAAGTGTGTTGTGAAAGAGACTTGTCTTCACTATATTATTCGTATCATAGAGTTACATCATTTGCAAGTCAGTATTGAATTAGCAAAATGTCTTTGTCATATGCATTTGGCATGTAGTCTCGAGGGCAGGATTCCAATTAGGTTATGGCTATGTTATTTGAGTGTTTGTATCAGCCTCTGTTCATTCATTTCTCTGTATCTAGAAATTATACCTAGTTATATGCTTTATTTCAGCTGTTTTTGAAGATATTGGTAGGCTTTGTTCTTTAGTGCCAGTAAATTTGAATGCTGTAGTTGGAGGTGCACCAGAAAATTGCTGTGTTTACTCAGTTCTCGTCTGCACATTAAATGTCTAGTAAATTACATTGCCAAGGTCGTGTGTGTTGCACGTTCAATTAAACTGCTTTGGGTTGGGAGACCTGCAGCTGCTGCTCAATGTCACTTGGATATGTCATTTATTTCTGCCACGTGTAATGAATGCATTTGCAGCTGCATATTGAGTGACTTGCATCAGCTGAGTGTCACTCATGCTGACAGACATTGCTGTCGCCCATCATATCTCTGTGCAGCTTGCTTAAGGAGTCTGATTAACATTCAAAGGCAGATACATGAAAGACAATGAGAATAAGGCACTCAGACGTTACATAGGTGAGAATTTCAGTATCATCGGAGCTTGGTTGAAAAAAGCATTACAGTAATAGTCCAGTGTAAATAATATCTTCAATATCAAATCTGTAAATTCGTTACCTCACATTGACATATGTAGGTGTTTAAGCTCATTGAGGCTGCTTAAGAAACATAATATCACTGAAACCAGCAAGCTAATACTTCCATGACATTATTTAGGTACAATGTCCATGGATACGTGTTAGAATACAGTACTTTCTAAATCTCCTTGAGACCATTTCAGCTGTTTTCGCCTGCACTATATAGCACTTGCCTGGGTCTGTAGTTATTGCAGGATTGGTCACAGGTGTGGTACCTGGAGAGCGAGAAGTCCAACTCAGACATATTCAAGTGATAGCCAGAAGGATTTGCAGGTTTGGCTCAGAAATTATAGTTGAATGTTGAAATACTTTAAAGGCAGCGCTTAAGGACAGCAATAGCTTACAGTTATTTCATTTCTATTTACAGTTATATGAACTCAGGTTTTGTCAGTACAATCTATCAGTCTGTTGTCTTGCTAAATTTAATACATCCTTAGGGGCAAGTTCTTTACATCATAGAAAACACTGGTGGATATCCTCTGTATATTAAAACAACAGTTTGAAGACTGCTCACTTTCACAGCTGCAACCAACCATGTAAAATTAGAAGCACTCAAATTTCTCCATCATGTCTTACTGATATGTTCATTTTACACGCAGTTAGTTTGACAACAGTAGGTATGCCTCAATCATTGTTATGCTCTTGGTCGGCTGAGCACGTGGGGATGACACCTCCATGGGAGGGTGCACTTTGAGAGTTTCGGTGGGTGTTGCACAAAAATTGTGCACCAGGAGTCTTTATTTACTTTGCCAGCTGGTATGTACCATTTGGCAAAGTAAAATGAGACTCCTGGTGCACAATTTTGTGCAACACCCACGAACTTCATCAAAGTGCACCCTCCATGGAGGTGTGCGTCCCACGTAGCTGCATTAGGGCACTTAACTGAAATGGTGAAACATACCTACTGTTGTCAAACTAACTTACGTGTAAAATGGGTATATCAGTAAGACATGATGGAAATTTGAGTGCTTCCTGAATTTTACATGGTTGGTTACTTGTACTGCAGCTTGTGAAAGTGAACGGTCTTCCCCAAACTGTTGTTTTAAAATACAGAGGGATGTCCACCCGAGTGTTTTCTATGATGTAAGGGCACACTAAGGATATGTTAAATTTGTAAGACAGTAGCACAGACTGATAGATTGTACTGACAAAACCTGAGTTGTATAACTGTAAATAAGTGAAATAACTGTAAGCTATTGCTGTCACTTAAGCGCTGCACCTTAGAAATATTTCAACATTCAACTATAATTTCTGAGCCAAACCCATACACCAATCCTTGCAGCTATCACTTGAATATGTCTGAGTTGGACTCTCGCTCTCCAAGGTACCACTTACTCTTGACCAATCACTACTGCAACTTCAACTACAGACTTGGAATATCTTAGGCGTGCCTACCTATGTGGGAATTGCAGACGAGGCAACTGAAGTGGTTTCTCAAGGAGGTTTAGAAGATACTGTATTCCTATGCAGTTATCCATGGACATTGTACTTCATGTATCATGGAAGTTATTTAACACTGGTTTCAGTGATGGTATGATTTCTTAAGCAACCTCAATGAGCCATACCTACATATGTCAATATTGGTTAAGCAATTTACAGTTTGATGTGGAAGATATTATTTACACTGGTTTAATTACTGTAATACTTTTTTTCAACAAGCTCCGTGTGCCTTAGTATACCTATGTAACGGTCTGAGTGCCTTATTGTCATTGTGCGTGGACGATGCTTACACTGGTTTGGATGTTGGTGAGGCTCCTTAAGCAAGCTACACAGGATATGATGGACGACAACAGTGGTCTCGTCAGCGCTCTTGCCCAGGGTGTTTTTCAGCTGATGCAGGTCCTTTTCAATATGCAGCTGCAAGAAGGTCTCTGCATTCATTACACGTGGCTTTATGGTACCCAACACAGACTAAAGAAATAAAGTAACATATTGTTAAAAGGTGACATTGAGCAACAACTGCAGGTCTCTAGCAAAAGAAAGCAGTTTGAATTGAACGTGCAACACACATTGCTTGACAGTGCGAATTACAATCTCAGGACACTTGGGTTTATTTAATGTGCAGACAGACACAGTGCTTACCAACAGTTTTCTGGTTGCACCTCAACACTTTCAGTGATGCTTTTCCGCGCTTAAATTTAACCCAGAGAAAAGTGCAACTAAAAGAATAAAGCCTACCAGTATCAATGGAAGCAAGAGAACAGCTGGAAAGTAAAACGCCATAGCTTGGAATATGAATTTCTGGGTAATGCAAGAGAAATGGGAAGAAATGAACAGAGGTGATGCAAACACTCAAATAACTTACTAGCCATAACTATAATTGGAATCTACTGCCCTCAGTTTCTGTGCCAAATGCATGCTATTGAGACATTTTACAGCTAATTCCCAATACTGATTTCGTAGGTCTTGACTCTATGTTTTTGAATGTCTCAGTGAGTAGGATGTGACATTCTCTTTCACAACACACTTTGTCCATACCTATAAGGAGACAAACTCAAAACAGAATTCATCTAAGGGTGAACAGTAGATACGGGTGATCAACACTTATACAGGTTCCAATCTACTGACAAGTTGTACAAGCTCCAGTCACATTGCAGCAAGTTGATGTAATACTATTATGAACAACCAGGCTGTACACAACTTTTGCTTTTGGTCTAGACACTTATTCTAAGAAGGGAAGCATAAGTCATTAAAAATGGAAGTATTACACTACTTTTCTTTTCTTCGCAAATTGGATTCAATCCCTGAACTACTGAGGCCTTTTCACCCCAGTGCTGAGCACTTTTTTGTTTTTTTGGAGTACTTCGCGGTTAGGCCTCCATAAATTTTTTCCACATAAGGTATCCACAACAAATTTGTATCTTTTTTTCCCAACATCCAGAGGGTTCTTAAGGTACCCAGGGTTTGTGGATTCCCCAGGAGGGGACCGAGAAAATAGGCCAAATATAGCAAAATTTTGAGTTTTGGGGGAAAAACAGAAAAAAGTGCTTGTCAAAAAAGTGTCTGTTTCGTTTCCAAAAATGGTATCAACGAAAGCTTTGCTGTGCTAAAGTCACCATCTTCCCAGCTTTCAGGAACATGCAGAGCTGAATCAAAAAGAACTATTTTTTATTGGAGTTTTTGCATTTTTCAAAAAGGTAGCCCATTTTTCCTATTTTTGTGCTCTCAACCTACTTCCAGTTTGTGGTGGAAACAGGCATGAAAACCCATGGGTGATCCAGGAAAGCTATAGATTTCTGAAAAGCAGACAAAGTTCTGAAATCAGCAAGGGGTCATATGCGTAGATCCCCCAAGGTTTTCTCAAAGACACTAACTGTTGAAATGAAGAAATATTGAAAATGTGCAAGAAAAAATCATAATGCGCAAGTACCAACCACAACCAGTTTTGAAAACTAGACAACCAGGGGATTACAGGGTGGTGTGCCTTGCGTGGATCCAATGAGTTTTTCTTACCCACAATGCCGTGCAAGCCTCAAACGTTCCTCAAAATCAAGCATTTTCCTTACATTTCAGTGATGAAAACTTAGGAATCAGCAGGAATCCACAAACTTCCTGCCATCTAGCATTCACCCACTTATGCAGATAAAAACGCGGCCCTACTTGTGTGGCTGAGCCTAGTGCCTGCAACAGGAACGGTTCAAACCAAGATCAATGTGAGTCCCACTGTGGGACTCCCATTGACTCTGGTATGATCCGTTCCTGTAGAGGTCACACGGCTCAGCCACATAAGTAGGGTAGCGTTGTTATAGGGACAAGTGGGGGAAAGCTGTGTGGTAGAAACGTTCTTGGTCTCTGCTGATTCTGAAACACTAGGTGACAATGCCAGGAAAAGATGTGATTTTAGGCAAAGTTTGAGGTTTGCAGGGCATTGTGGGAAAGGAAAGGTTGAGAGATCATCTAAAGCACACCACCCTGGACTCCCTTCAATGACTAGTTTTCTGAAATGTCAGTGTATGTCCCTTTTGGGGGTGTCACAAATGCCACAGTATAATGCAAAATCCTTGGTGTCTAGTGGGCTTTATACCTCGGAGGGGGCAGATTAGGGGCAACCTCCTCAATTGGGACAAACTTACTATCTGCCCCGAGATAGACAAAAAGTCAATATTGCCCCTTCTGGGGCGGGTGTATGGCTCGATATCAAGGTAGGCTCCCCCATCCTTTTATTTGTTTTGGCATCATTTTGAATTTCCTGGTGTTCAGTGTGCTTTCTGTTCCCCACAGGGGAAAACTGGGGGCAAACCCCCATCTGCACCTTGGTGGGTGGGGCAGAAAAACTGGTTTGTCCTTTTTGAAGGTTGGGGTGTCACCAATGCCAGAGTGAAACACCTGCACCACTTTCTTTTGCCCCAAATGCAAAATCCCTGGTTTCTAGAGGGCTTTCTAAACACTATCCCGAGGGGCTGATTTGGGGCAACCTCCCTAATTGGGACAAACTTCCTATATGCTCGAGAGAGGCAAAAAGGCCAACCCCCCTCCTTTTGTTTGCTTTGGTGCCATTTTGAAGGGCTACCACCTGCCTCATTTCTCAGTAAATGAGACCGGCGGTGAAAATTGGTAGATCGTCAGATTTGGTAAGCAATGGTTTGCTTTGCATGGAGCAGTGAAGCAGCTGATCACACGGGGACAAAGGTACAGGTGGGCTACATGTGGGGAGCAGAGTGTTCAATGTATGGGTGTATAGTGGAGTTGTGGTGAGGACGGGGATTTGCTTACGCTTTTTCCAGGAATTCTCTTGTGCTGCACACACCCTGATAATTCTGATATTAAAACCAGATCACAAAAGACACCTGTAAAAAAGTACAAAAAAGGCAAACCTAATGTCACCTATATCGCCAGGATATGTGTAGGATAGAACTATAATTATGACAATTTCAGACCATTTGTCTGCACAGTCGAGGTCACAAATCCTGGGTGCAAGTCCTGATTAAGAATTGCTTTCAGAAGGGGGCACCTTACCTACGAAAATTGGGCCCACTGACTTATTCCAGACTGACTCACCAACGATTGCAAACTCTACATCATCTGTTTCGGGCATTTCTGCTGCAGGATTCACTTTATCACAACATCCCCCTTCTTCTCAATATGAATTCACTATGACAACTGTAATCAGCACCATACCACAAAATGTGCATTCATTTATTTGTGATTCCGTTTCGGACTTCACTTATGATGCTGACAAGCAGTTGGAAATATCTGCTGCGTCTGGGGGCCTGATCAAAATGACAGAGTAATCTATCTGGCAATTAATTAAAGCACAAGTTACTTACCTTCGGTAACGATATATCTGTAAGAAACAGTTAGTGATAGATTCCTTACCTTAGAATTACCCCCAGGCGTCAGACTGGATCCAGAAAGTTTTCGTCAGCAGTGCCCCTGAACGTCGGAAGGTGGCGTCGTGCGGCTCCGCGTCCGTCGTTGGCGTCGTGGTCACCGAGTTGACGTCGCGGCAGCTACTTAGACGCCGCCCTCGTGCGCGGACGTCATATCGGTACACGACTTTCCGCGCCAGGAACGCAGAGCCATGCAAGATACTGACCACTGGTGCATTGAAACTAGGGCCCTGAAAGTGATGACCTTAACCCTAGAAATCAGTTCGCAGAACGGGGAGGATGGGTGGGGCGGTAAGGAATCTATCACTAACTAATGTTTCTTACAGATATATAATTACCGAAGGTAAGTAACTTGTGCATCTGAAAGAAACACGTTAGTGATAGATTCCTTACCTTAGAATAGATACCCCAGCAATACCAACCCCGGTGGTGGGTCTGCGAACCAAGATCACATCAGGAAGTCCTGGAGAACAGAACGGCCAAAAAAGCCGTCTATCTGGACTTGGCTGTCCAGGCAATAATGCTTAGTGAAAGTGTGCAGCGAGGCCCACGTAGCTGCCTGACAGATGTCTTGTAAGGGGACACCACATCCCAACACCGTAGTGGCAGTCGTCGCCCTGGTAAAATGGGCGCGCAGCCCCAACCGAGGCTCCTTCTTTGCCAGAGAATAACAGGCTTTGATACACAAGACGACCCATCGGGAGATAGTTCGCTTGTGTACGGCCCGACCTTTCTTGGCGCCAACATAGCCAACAAAGAGCTGGTCATCCACCCGGAACTGTTGCGACTCAGGTAAAATGAGAGCGCACGTTTTGGGTCCAGACGGTGGAGCCTCTCTTACTATCTAGAAGGATGCGGAGGCGGAAAGAAGGTGGGCAAAGTGATGGTCTGCCCGATGTGAAAGGCAGTAACAACTTTCGGCAGAAAGGAAGGACGTGTCCTGAGCACAACCATGTCCAGATGGACAGACAGAAAAGGAGGTTTACAAGAAAGAGCCTGGAGCTCACTCACTCTCCTAGCGGAGGTGATGGCAACCAGGAAAGCAGTCTTTAGAGTTAACAGACGAAGAGGACAGTTGTGAAGAGGCTCAAAGGGAGCGCACATTAAATATGTGAGAACCAGATTCAAGTCCCACTGTGGCATTACAAAAGGAATAGGAGGGAAGCACAAGTTACTAACTTGTGTAACGATATATCTGTAAGAGACAGTAGTTAGTGACAGATTCCTTACCTTAGAATATCCCCAGGCGTCAGGCTGGATCCGGAAAGTTTTTGCGTAGCAGTACCCCTGCGCGTCGGTAGGCGGCGTCGTGCGGCTCCGCGTCCGTCGTCGTGATCGCCGGGATGACGTCGCGGGCAGTACTTAGACGCCGCCCCTGCGCGCTGACATCAGTTCTGTACACGACTTTCCGCGCCAGGAACGCAGAGCCATGCAAGAAGCTGAGATAGGTGTCTGAAAAATACTAGGGCCCTGAAAGGGATGTCCTTAACCCTAGAAATCAGTTCGCAGAACGGGGAGGATGGGCGGGCGGTGAGAATCTGTCACTAACTACTGTCTCTTACAGATATATCGTTACACAAGTTAGTAACTTGTGCATCTGAAAGAGACACGTTAGTGACAGATTCCTTACCTTAGAATAGATACCCCAGCAATACCAACCCCGGTGGTGGGTCTGCGAACAAAGATCAGACAAGGAAGTCCCGGAGGACAGAACGGCCAAAGAAGCCGTCCCTCCGGACCGGACTGTCAAGGCAGTAATGCTTGGTAAACGTGTGCAGCGAGGCCCACGTAGCTGCCTGACAGATATCCTGCAGCGGAACACCGCGGCCTAGGGCCGTGGTAGCAGCCGTTGCCCCTGGTGGAATGGGCACACAGCCCAACAGGAGGCTCCTTCTTAGCCAAAGAATAGCAGGCTTTGATACACAAGGTTACCCAGCGGGAAATGGTTCTCTTGTGCACCGCCCGACCTTTTTGGGCGCCCACGTAGCCAACAAAGAGCTGGTCATCCACCCGGAAGTGTTGTGTGCGGTTAATATAGAAGGAAAGCGCACGTTTTGGGTCCAGACGGTGGAGCCTCTCTTCCTCTCTGGAAGGATGCGGAGGCGGAAAGAAGGTGGGCAAAGTGATGGTCTGCCCAATGTGGAAGGCAGTAACCACCTTTGGCAAGAAGGACGGACGCGTCCGAAGAACAACCTTGTCTGGATGGACAGACAGAAAGGGAGGTTTGCATGATAGAGCCTGGAGCTCACTCACCCGCCGTGCGGAGGTGATGGCGACCAGAAAGGCTGTCTTCAGAGTCAGAAGAGGACAGTTATGTAGAGGCTCAAAGGGAGCGCACATGAGAAAAGTAAGAACCAAGTTCAAGTCCCACTGATGCATTACAAACGGAACAGGAGGGAAGAGGTGTGTAATGCCTTTTAGGAACCTGTTAACAACAGGGGACTTGAAAAGGGAGGGCTGATCAGGAAGCCTGAGGAAGGCCGAGATAGCACAAAGATGGCCCTTGATGGTACCCAGGGCAGAACCCTGTTGGGCCAGAGAAAGAAGGAACAGAAGAACCTCAGAAAGAGGGGCAGAGAGGGGATTCACAGCCTTTGCTGTGCACCCTGCCACAAACTTGTTCCACCTGCAGGCGTATACCACCTTAGTGGAGAGACGCCTGGCTGCCAGAATCACATCACAAACTTCGGGAGGCAAGTCGAAAGGAATCAACTGCTGCCGCTCAATCTCCACGCAAGCAGGTGGAGGCTGGACAGGTTCGGGTGGAGGACCGTCCCCTGCTGCTGCGACAGAAGATCCTCCCGAAGAGGCAGACGGATCGGGGGATCGACGCTCATACTGAGTAGCTCGGGACACCAAACTCTTCGAGCCCAGTCCAGAGCCACAAGGATGACTTGGGCCCGGTCGCGCCGAGTCTTCTTCAACACTCTGGGTAGAAGTGGTATAGGTGGAAAGGCGTACAACAGACCGCAACTCCACTAGCGACGAAAAGCGTCTCTGAGCGAGTGCCGCCTTGGAAATTCCAACGCGCAGAACTGCTGACATTGCCCGTTCTCTTCGGTGGCGAACAGATCTAACCAAGGCTCTCCCCACTGCTGAAAGAGACCTTGCGCCACCTCCGAGTGAAGACGCCATTCGTGATCCATCATGCACCTGTGGCTGAGTTCGTCCGCCCTGGCGTTCAGGGAACCTGCCAGGTGTTGAACCATCAGGAATATGCCCTGATGTTCCAGCCATGTCCAAAGGCGCAGAGCCTCCTGACATAGGGTCCACGACCCCACCCCGCCCTGTTTGTTGCAATACCACATGGCGGTGGTGTTGTCTGTGAACACCTGCACTACCGTCCCTTTGACAGAGGGAAGGAATGCCTTGAGTGCAAGTCGGATCGCCCGGAGCTCCAGAAGGTTGATATGGAGCCGGGACTCCGCCGGAGACCAGAGGCCTCTGATCTCCGCCTCTCCCATGTGACCGCCCCATCCCAGAAGGGACGCGGCCGGTTCGAGAGCCACCATTGCAACTGTTTTGCAGCCCCCTCCAAGATCTGGACGTGATCGGACAGGTTGCCCTGGTGCTGCGCCCACTGGAACTTCAGGTCCCACTGCAGAGCCCGCATATGCCATCTGGCATGATCGACCAGCAGGATGCAGGAGGCCATGAGGCCCAGCAGCCTCAGGGTCATCCGTACCGAAACCCAGGATAAAGGCTGAAAGATCGGAATCATAGCCTGAATATCCCGGACTCGCCGTTCGGGAGGATAGGCCCGAAACTGCGTCGTGTCCAGAACTGCTCCGATGAAAAGGAGCTGTGGAGAAGGAATCAGATGCGACTTCGGCACATTGATGGAGAACCCCAGCGAGTGCAGGAGTTCGGCCGTAGTCTGGAGGTGGGAGACGACTGCCTGGGACGAGCCCGCCTTCAGCAGCCAGTCGTCGAGGTAGGGGAAGACTGGAACCCCTGCCCGACGCAGATGAGCTGCGACATCCGCCATCACTTTCGTGAACACCCGAGGGGCACTTGTAAGGCCAAAGGGGAGCACGGTGAACTGAAAATGCTCGAGGCCTACCGTGAACCGAAGGTAACGCCGGTGGGCCGGCAGGACGGGGATGTGGAAATAGCCGTCCTGCAAGTCCAACGCTACCAACCAGTCTCCAGGGTCGAGGGCAGTCAAGACCTGAGCTAGGGTGAGCATCTTGAACTTCTCCTTCCGGAGGAAGCGATTGACGTTCCGGAGGTCCAAGATAGGACGCATGTCCTCCTTTTCCTTTTTGGGCACCAGAAAGTAGTGGGAGTGTTGTAATTTGGCAGCATTTAAGTTAAGCATTAACTGAAGACAGCCTGTATTTAGAGGCTAAATTGTCCGCTTTGTGGAATCCATTTTGTATTTCTGGCAGCCATTTTGGCTGCCATGTGCTACCATGTGCTCGCCATGTGCTCTGTCCTACCTTCCTGTCAACTGCTCTTGAAATCTGCCTAGAGACAAGTTATATTTAGTTCCTCTTGCTTTGCACATGCTCAGTTGAGCTTGCAGCTGTTCCGAGTTTATAAATGTCAGGATGTGTCTATTAAAAGTAGAAACTGTTAGCTCCACCCACTTGTCGACTGTGCATTCTCTGTATGACCTTATATGTGCCTAAAACCAGCATTTGTGTTAGTACCGCCTTCATTTGAGCCCCTGTGTGGGTATAAAAGGACCAGCATCCTTTCATTCAGTGTGCTACTTCATGCATTACTGAAGGGTGATGTGCGAATGTTAGCTCCACCTCATGAGGTTTAATAAACTCTGTCTTTTCTATTTCCAGTTTCTGTGCCAACTTCTTCCTAAGTGTCTGAGGACTCTGTGCAGAGAAGGGAGAACCCCTAAGCACTGGTAGGCCTTGCTGAGGCTCACTACAACAAATTGGCGCCCAACGTGGGACTCATCAGCGACTCGGATGCCCGAAGGACTGGTCGCGACGAAGGATTGGAATCTCGCTTTTGGACGCGATCGCTGCCTGAGGAGACCAGAGTCTTGGCACCCACGGCGTTTTTCCTTTCTTTCTGATCTGACCATCCCGGCGGCGCCGGTCCTTGACTGAGATCTCTTCTGTTGATTCGCCGTGCAGTGACCATTTGGTCGATTTGAGAACTTGGCAGTTGGAACCTGGACACCATTTGATTGGTAAGAGCCGTTTTGCGGCACTTGCTGTTGGTTTGATGCCTTCGATTGGTAAGGTAGTTTTAGTAACACTTACTGTGGCTTTGTTTGTATGATTGGCCAATTTTGGAATCTGTTTTGTAATTATATATGTATTGCAATACATATAGGCAGGTAATGAGGAGAATTTTCTCTATTTAAAATTGTTTGAACAGCGCAACGTACGAAGAGTACCTTAAGCGCTACTTTGATTATAATACTGCATATTTTGCACTATTTTTTGGCATGCCTGTTTTCAGCACACTTCGTAGGATGTGTTGCTTTTGTAGTGGTACCAATTTGAGACTTGACGAAGCACAACCAGCCCCCCGGAGGGGACGCCTAATAGGGATATGTATATTAAGTATGGTATTTCTTCTATAATGTACTGCACGTTATGGAACAAATATACTAGTAAAGATCCTGAGTTGCGTTGGCCTATGTATGGGTCATTTGATTTGCGAAAAATTCAGTATGTGGAACAATGTATGTTTAAACGAAAGACTAGGCAAGATATGTTTGATTGTGTGCGAATGTGGGAGAAAGAAGTGCGTGAGCGAATGAAGCGTGAGCAAGCCTTGATTGACAAAGAACAGCGAAAGACCATTTATGCGAAAGCATTAGAGTTAAAAAACAAGGAGATGAGAGAAATTAAAGAGAGGGAAGATAGGGAACGCCATTTACAGGTGACTGGCCAATACGCTGTTAGGCAGCCCCTTTATCCTATCCTTAATAAACCACAAGATGATTTCTTGTTATTAGATCGTTCTCCACCTCCGTATATTTTTTCTTCTGCTCCTCATGAGTCAGATGAGGACTCTTTTTCAGACCAGGACAAAGCTCGAGAAACTCGTTCCATGCTATCTGCTGAGCGTGCATCTGACATTAGATCTACTGCGCGTAAAGCCGTTCGTAGTACTACCACTGCCTCTGAACTTTTAGATAGTATAAAAGGATGGCAGGAAAGGGAGCAAATATATTTTACCGATACATTTGCTGCAGAGGTTATTGAACAATTTAGGAAGTATTCGGTAGAAGTGGAGCCCGATGATGTAGCAACTAACTGTAAACAATTACGTGACGGTCTTTTTGTCTTCTCCCAGGTGGCTGACACGATCAGACGCTTGGTTAAACTGCGTGTTGAAGCAGCCCGTTTGCGAGAGGAGAAAAGGCAGCAGAAACAGCTGCACTAGCATCTCAGATCAGCATGGCACGAACTTCTACTCCTGAAACAGATAAGAATGTTGTAATTCATGTGAAACCCATGCGGGAAGCCGCGCCTTTATATGTTCCTCCTAAAGGAACGGGTACAGAGGATGATAAGACTTCTCTTAATGCGAAAGGGTACTTTATTTATAATTGGGTTTACACTCCTTGGAATAGAGCAGATGTTATGGCCCATAAAAATGCATTGCCTGACCCGCGAAAGAATCCAGCAGCCTTTTATGAGGAAGTTGAGGGTGCAATCAGCTCTTGTACTATGACTTTGTCGGATATTGATTTGTTTTTGGATTAATATTACCACCTGATATGTGGACAACTGTGCGCAAAATAGATGATAATGCGACATTTGGAGCATTGTGGAAAAGATTTAGAGCGGTTAGATGAAGATAGAGAACCTGCACAGAAACCGTGTCAGTTAATTTTAAATCTTCCGGCAGCTATATTAGTTAAGTTAAAGACGATCATTCCCCTAAAAAGATAGATTGGACAGTGCTAGCGTCTTGCAAGCAAAGGTAGATGAATCAGTTTCTGACTTCTTCACACGCTTTGAAGAAGCATTTCACGATTTTAGTGGCCAGTCATTGACAGATGACACAGGTAGGCATCGGTTTGTCAATAAATATGTCGCAAACCTTTTGCCAGGAATAGCTAGTCGCTTAAAGGCCAGTGAGAGTTCATGGACTACATCTTCTCCGGTTTCTCTTTTAACTATGGCCCAGTATTATGAGCGGCAAGAATTAGAAGCCAAAGGTAATGAGGACAAAAAGTCTAAAGAGTTGAAAACAAAGGTTATGTTGGCTCAAGCTTATGGTCCGCCTTCTAGAGATAATGATAGAGGTGGACGTGGATCTTATGGTTCGTCCTTTCCTTCCTCTGCCCGTTCGAATTTGTCTGTTGATCAGTGTGCGTACTGCAAAAATTTGGACATTGGCTTTCTGATTGTCCAGTGCTGCGTGCTCAGCAGAATCTACGTGGTCGGGGACAAATGAGAAATCGTTCAGGATATCAAGGGCCTAGAGGAAGCGCGAATGATCGTGCTCGGTTTGATGCTAATACACGTGGGCAGAATGGGTTTAACACTTTTGATAGAAGGAACCAATATCAAATGTCTGACTATGTGCCCTCTGATTTTCAAGATTCTGCTTATGCATAGGATTGCCTAGGATGGGGTAAGGAATCAATTGAAGTTCCAGTAGATCAGAGGGGTCCCTATGTTACAGCACATGTTTTGGGTTCTACTGATCAGTTTCTGGTTGATACAGGAGCTACTCGTAGCGCCTTGTCTAAACAATTGGTTCCAAGGGCTCCCCTGTCTGGCTTAACCATTACATCGATAGGTTTCGATGGAACACCTTCCATTAGCCCATTGTCACAACCACTTGCATTTGATATTGATAAGTTTACTGCTCCATGTCCGTTTTTGCTTTCTCCAAACACACCAGACAATATTGTGGGTCTTGATATGCTTAAATATTTCAGGGCTACGATAAGGTGTTCTCCGGAAGGAGTACGGGTTATTTTGAATGACAACTACCCTATGATTGAGAGATCTTGTATTGTTAAAGAGGACATTGCACTAGCCTCACTCCCTAGTACTTTGTGGGCTACTTCGAACACTGATGTAGGGCAAATGGTTATTCCACCAGTACATATTAGTGTCAAGGAGGGCGCTTTATTGCCAAGACTGCCTCAGTATAAAATTTCTCGAGAAGGAGAAGAAGCACTCACACGTATTGTACATGATTTAATTAAGGTGGGGGTTGTGGAAGAAGTTCCTTACAATATTTGCAATAGTCCGATTCTTCCCATTTTGAAAAAGATACTGACACTAGGATTTATAGATTTATTATCGATTTGAGAGAAGTCAACAAGATTGTATTACCACAGTACCCTGTAGTCTCTGACATAACGACATTGCTTACCCTGGTCCCTCCAACAGCAACTACATTTTCTGTAATTGATCTGAAGAACGCTTTCTTCTCGATTCCTATTCATCCTGATAGCCGATATTTGTTCGGTTTCACTTTGAATAATAGATCATACAGATTTTGTAGAGTTCCTCAAGGCTATACTGAGAGTCCTAGTATTTACAGTCAAGCATTGAAGAGACAGCTTGATTCCTTTACCTTGCCTAAAGGAGTGGCTCTCATACAATATGTCGATGACATCTTGTTGGCAGCCGATACACCTGAGCAGTGTGAGAAATGCACTTTGTCTTTGCTTTCTTTTCTTGCTACACACCACCATAAAGTATCACGAAAGAAATTGCAATATTGTAGACCGAAGGTGACCTATTTAGGACACCTTCTGTCTAAGGAGGGCCGTGCACTGACACCAGATCGTATTCAAGCAATTTTAGACACCCCAGTACCTTCCACGCAGAAAGATGTCCGTGCATTCATTGGTCTGACTTCGTTTTGCAGGCAATGGATATTGGGTTTTTCACACATTGTTAAACCCTTGCTAGCACTTTTGACTAAAAACACTCCGATCCCCCTTCCATGGACAGATGAATGTCAAAATGCTTTTTGTCAGTTGAGACAAGCTCTTTGCTCTGCACCAGTGTTAGGCACACCAGATTACACGAAGGCTTTTACACTCTATGTACATGAGAAAGAAGGATGTGCATTGTCAGTTTTAGTACAGACACACGGGGACAAACAGCGTCCTTGTGCATACCTTTCTGCAGTTCTTGACCCTGTTGCTCGTGCATTGCCTGGGTGTTTCCGTTCAGTTGCAGCGACGGCTGTGTCCATACGTCAGAGTGAAGGGATAGTTTTGTCACACAAACTGTTGGTGCTAGTACCCCATGCAGTAGATGCCCTTTTGAATCAGACTAAGACTCAGCACTTAACTAGTGCTCGTTTGACAGGATACGAATTGACACTGCTAGCACCTCATATTACCTTGAAGAGATGTGCGACACTGAACCCCGCCACTTTGTTGCCATATCCTGCGACTCAGTCTCAGTCAAAGGAGCCTCACGATTGTATATTCCTTACTGAGGAACAGACAAAGGGTCGCATCGATTTGCAAGATACGCCCCTTCCAGATGTAGATGGGGAACTGTGGGTTGATGGGTCCTGTTTGAAGTTACCAGATGGCACGAATTCAGCTGCTTATGCAATTACCACGCTTGAGACAGTAGTGGAAACAGCTCGCATACCTCAGAAGTCGGCTCAAGCAGCTGAACTAATAGCTTTGACACGAGCATGTGAGCTTAGCACTGACTTGTGTGTGAACATTTACACGGATAGCCGCTATGCTTTTGGAGTGGTTCATGATTTTGGCCTACTCTGGAAGGAAAGAGGCTTTCTTACATCCCATGGGATGCAGATAATGCACGGAGAGTTAGTGCATAATCTCTTGACTGCACTTACATACCCAAAGAAAGTTGCTATTATGAAATGTAGCGCACACAAGAAAGTGACTGACAAAATAGGACAAGGCAATGCCTTTGCAGACCGCGTAGCCCGTGAGACTGCGATGCAGCGAAGCACTACACCCATGTACGTAGTGAAATCACAAGCTGAGCGTTGGCATGATGCTAGAGAGGAAGTATTGGATATACAGAGATCTGCTTCTGTGGAAGAGCTTGAGCAATGGTCTAAAGAAGGAATATTAGATGATGAGGGTTGTTGGCGTAACAAAGAAATGAATAAGTGGAAATTGCCTGCGGCCTATTTACAACCTATGGTTCAAATGGCACATGGGCTGGCACATGTTGGAGCTCTAGCAATAACTACATTGCTTACACAAGTTTGGGAGCATCCTGAAATTGCTAGCACAGCCAAAAGGGTAGTACAGTCCTGTTTGATCTGTTGGCAGTATAATCCTGGAAAAGGGACACGAACTCCTACAGGAGGGTTTGCTACACCAACCGCACCTTTTGAAGTTTTGCAGATGGATTACATCCAACTCGAACGCTGCAATAATCTGAAATATGTCCTAGTGGTGGTATGTGCCTTTAGCAAATGGATAGAGGCATACCCTACGAAGGATAATACTGCTCTCACCACAGCAAAGGTGCTTCTAAAGGAGTTTTTCCCTAGATACGGTGTTTGTAAACTTTTGTGGAGTGACAATGGACCTCATTTTATTGGGCAAGTTGTTGAGCATGTCCTGAAAGGATTAGGGATCAAACAGAAATTCCATACAGTTTTCCACCCGCAATCAGCAGGATTGGTGGAAAGGTATAACGCTACTTTAAAATCAAAGTTGGCGAAAATACTGGCTTCCACGTCTCTAAAGTGGCCAGATGCCCTACCTTTGGCATTGTTGTCCATAAGATCGGTGCCACATTCACGATCAGGTCTTACCCCTATGAGGTGGTGTTTGGAAGACCAATGAACATTTGGGGAATTCCTAAGCCACGCCCCATACATGATGTTCCTTGTGTTCTGATGAATGATTATTTGGCACAGTTAACTGACAGTTTGATTTCTATTCATCAACAGGTTCGAGAAGCTCTTCCTGACAGATCTACAGGTGAGGCCCACGAACTCCGTCCTGGTGACCATGTAATGGTCAAGGTCTTTGACAGACCGAACAGCTTGGAGCCAAGGTGGCGAGGACCAGAGCAGGTGCTCCTTGCGACAAGGACAGCAGTTCGAGTGACAAACAGAAAGAATTGGATCCACAGCACACACTGCAAACGTGTGTCGCCTGCCTTGGTGGAACCTGCTGTGTTGACCGACCATCGAGAGATTCTGGAGACGGAGAAAGGCCAAGCTATCTCACCTGACGAATCTGCGGAAGTCTTCCCGGACCACACGATCACTGGAGTATCCAGATATCAATTGAGACCGAGGAAAGGATCTGCAGTTTTGAAAAAGACTGGTTGAGCTACCACCCTGGGTTAGTGAAACGGAGAGCCATTGTGGCAAGGGGAGGGGGATCAGCCCTGTATTAGTGTAGTGACACCTACTTTGGCCCATGGTGAAGAAATCAGCGGCTGCCCAGGGAGAAGAGCTCCAACGACTGTTTTCAACAAGTTTTCAGAAAGATCAATCATTACTGCTGCTAAAGCACAAGTTACTAACTTGTGTAACGATATATCTGTAAGAGACAGTAGTTAGTGATAGATTCCTTACCTTAGAATATCCCCAGGCGTCAGGCTGGATCCGGAAAGTTTTGCGTAGCAGTACCCTTGCGCGTCGGTAGGCGGCGTCGTGCGGCTCCGCGTCCGTCGTCGGCGTCGTGATCGCCGGGATGACGTCGCGGGCAGTACTTAGGCGCCGCCCCTGCGCGCTGACGTCAGTTCTGTACACGACTTTCCGCGCCAGGAACGCAGAGCCATGCAAGAAGCTGACACAGGTGTCTGAAAAATACTAGGGCCCTGAAAGGGATGTCCTTAACCCTAGAAATCAGTTCGCAGAACGGGGAGGATGGGTGGGCGGTAAGGAATCTATCACTAACTACTGTCTCTTACAGATATATCGTTACACAAGTTAGTAACTTGTGCATCTGAAAGAGACACGTTAGTGATAGATTCCTTACCTTAGAATAGATACCCCAGCAATACCAACCCCGGTGGTGGGTCTGCGAACAAAGATCAGACAAGGAAGTCCTGGAGGACAGAACGGCCAAAGAAGCCGTCCCTCCGGACCTGACTGTCAAGGCAGTAATGCTTAGTAAACGTGTGCAGCGAGGCCCACGTAGCTGCCTGACAGATAACCGGCAGCGGAACACCGCGGCCCAAGGCCGTGGTAGCAGCCGTTGCCCTGGTGGAATGGGCACGCAGCCCAACAGGAGGCTCCTTCTTAGCCAAAGAATAGCAGGTCTTGATGCACAAGGTAACCCAGCGGGAGATGGTCCTCTTGTGCACCGCCCGACCTTTTTGGCGCCCACGTAGCCAACAAAGAGCTGGTCATCCACCCGGAAGTGTTTCGTGCGGTCGATATAGAAGGAGAGCGCACGTTTTGGGTCCAGACGGTGGAGCCTCTCTTCCTCTCTGGAAGGATGCGGAGGCGGAAAGAAGGTGGGCAAAGTGATGGTCTGCCCAATGTGGAAAGCAGTAACCACCTTTGGCAAGAAGGACGGACGCGTCCGAAGAACAACCTTGTCTGGATGAACAGACAGAAAGGGAGGTTTGCAAGAAAGAGCCTGGAGCTCACTCACCCGCCGAGCGGAGGTGATGGCCACCAGAAAGGCTGCCTTTAGAGTCAGAAGACGAAGAGGACAGTTATGCAGAGGCTCAAAGGGAGCGCACATTAAAAGGTAAGAACCAAGTTCAAGTCCCACTGAGGCATTACAAACGGAACAGGAGGGAAGAGGTGAGTAATGCCTTTTAAGAACCTGTTAACAACAGGGGACTTGAAAAGGGAGGGCTGATCAGGGAGCCTGAGGAAGGCCGAGATAGCACAAAGATAACCCTTGATGGTACCCAGGGCAGAACCCTGTTGGGCCAGAGAAAGAAGGAACAGAAGGACCTCAGAAAGAGGGGCAGAAAGGGGATTCACAGCCTTTGCTGTGCACCATGCCACAAATTTGTTCCACCTGCAGGCGTATACCACCTTAGTGGAGGGACGCCTGGCTGCCAGAATCACATCACAAACTTCGGGAGGCAAGTCGAAAGGAATCAACTGCCGCCGCTCAATCTCCACGCAAGCAGGTGTAGACTGGACAGGTTCGGGTGGAGGACCGTCCCTTGCTGCTGCGACAGAAGATCCTCCCGAAGAGGCAGACGGATCGGGGGATCTATGCTCATATTGAGTAGCTCGGGATACCAAACTCTTCGAGCCCAGTCCGGAGCCACAAGAATGACTTGGGCCCGGTCGTGCCGAATCTTCTTCAACACTCTGGGTAGAAGTGGTATAGGCGGAAAGGCGTATAACAGACCGCAACTCCACTCGCGACGAAAAGCGTCGCCGAGCGAGTGCCGCCTTGGAAATTCCAACGCGCAGAACTGATGACATTGCGCGTTCTCTTCGGTGGCGAATAGATCTAACCAAGGCTCTCCCCACTGTAGAAAGAGTCCTTGCGCCACTTCCGAGTGAAGACGCCATTCGTGATCCATCATGCACCTGCGGCTGAGTTCGTCCGCCCCTGGCGTTCAGAGAACCTGCCAGGTGTTGAACCATCAGGAACATGCCCTGATGTTCCAGCCATGTCCAGAGGCGCAGAGCCTCCTGACAAAGGGTCCAAGACCCCACCCCGCCCTGTTTGTTGCAGTACCACATGGCGGTGGTGTTGTCTGTGAACACCTGCACTACCTTCCCTTTGACAGAGGGAAGGAATGCCTTGAGTGCAAGCCGGATCGCCCGGAGCTCCAGAAGGTTGATATGGAGCCGGGACTCCGCCCGGAGACCAGAGGCCTCTGATCTCCGCCTCTCCCCATGTGACCGCCCCATCCCAGAAGGGACGCGTCCGTCACAACTGTATGCTCTGGCTGGGGAAGGGAGAGGGATCTGCCCATGACCCATTGCCGGTTCGAGAGCCACCACTGCAACTGTTTTGCAGTCCCCTCCGAGATCTGGACGTGATCGGACAGGTTGCCCTGGTGCTGCGCCCACTGGAACTTCAGGTCCCACTGCAGAGCCCGCATATGCCATCTGGCATGATTGACCAGCAGGATGCAGGAGGCCATGAGGCCCAGCAGCCTCAGGGTCATCCTTACCGAAACCCAGGATAAAGGCCGAAAGATCGGAATCATAGCCTGAATATCCCGGACTCGCCGTTCGGGAGGATAGGCCCGAAACCGCGTCGTGTCCAGAACTGCTCCGATGAAAGGAGCTGTGGAGAAGGAATCAGATGCGACTCGGCACATTGATGGAGAACCCCAGCGAGTGCAGGAGTTCGGCCGTAGTCTGGAGGTGGGAGACGACTGCCTGGGACGAGCCCGCCTTCAGCAGCCAGTCGTCGAGGTAGGGGAAGACTGAAACCCCTGCCCGGCGCAGATGAGCTGCGACCACCGCCATCACTTTCGTGAACACCCGAGGGGCACTGGTAAGGCCAAAGGGAGCACGGTGAACTGAAAATGCTCGGGGCCTACCGTGAACCGAAGGTAACGCCGGTGGGCCGGCAGGACGGGGATGTGGAAATACGCGTCCTGCAAGTCCAACGCTACCAACCAGTCTCCAGGGTCGAGGGCAGTCAAGACCTGAGCTAGGGTGAGCATCTTGAACTTCTCCTTCCGGAGGAAGCGATTGACGTTCCGGAGGTCCAAGATAGGACGCATGTCCTCCTTGTCCTTTTGGGCACCAGAAAGTAGTGGGAGTAGCAACCACGCCCTACTTCTGGGGTCGGAACATGCTCGATGGCCCTCTTGGTCAAGAGGGCCGTGACTTCCTTCTGTAGAAGCACCAAGTGATCCCCTGACATGCGGTGGAATTGAGGTGGCATGGCTGGGGGTGGTCTCGAAGGGAGGGAGTAGCCCCTTCGGACAATGTCCAAGACCCACCTGTCCGAGGTGATGGTGCGCCAGTGGGGAAGGTGATGGCGGACCCTGCCCCCTACTGGCGTGCCGTGCACCTGAAAGGAGGGACTAGGAGGGCTTGGAGGCCGCGGACGGGTTGGAGGTGGTGGCCTGACCCGCACGCTGGTTGCCCGATCCGCCACGGCGGAATCCACGTCCTCGGCCACGCGAAGACGCCTGCTGCGCGGGCCGGTGGCTGGGCTGCTGACGTGAAGGGCGCCCCTACCGTGGCCACGATAGGGGCGAAAAGCAGAAGGCAGCGGAGGGCGTGTAGCAGAAAGGCCCAGGGACTTGGCAGTAGCCCGTGAGTCCTCAAAGCGCTCCAACGCATGGTCTGCTTTGGACCCAAAAAGACCGACTCCATCAAAGGGCATGTCCATGAGAGTATTCTGGACATCCCCTGAAAAACCAGTGGTTCTCAGCCAGGCGTGGCGTCGGAGCGCCACCGTCGTTGCAATCGACCTGCCCAGCGAGTCGGCGGTGTCAAGGCCACAACGGATAGTGTATTTGGCCGCATCCCTTCCTTCCGCAATGGCGCGGGAAAGCAGTGCCTGGACCTCCTCAGGGCACTGGGGCAAAACATCCGCCACCGAATCCCACAGAGAGTGGGTATATCGGCCCAAAAGACAAGCGGTGTTAACGGACCGCAAGCCAGCACTGGAGGAAGAAAAACCTTTCTTCCCAAACTGATCCAGGCGTTTGGATTCCCTATCCGGAGGAGCGGTAGGGAAGGCGGTTTGGGAAGCGGAGGCTTGGACAACCAAGCTCTCAGGAGTGGGGTGGACAGAAAGAAACAGGGGTCGCCCGGAGCGGGCGATGGCGTCGTGACACGTTCCGATCCACAGGAGCCCCTGTGTTGGGCTTGGACCAGGCGCCCAAAGAACGTCCGTGAGGGCGTCGTTAAACGGCAGCACAGTCTCCGCAGAGGAGGCTGCCGGCTGAAGCACCTCTGTCAAGATGTTAGGCTTGACCGTCAAAGTAGGGAGCTGGAGACGTAAGGCCCCAGCAGCCCTACGCAACACCGTACCAAAATTGGCCCCCTCCTCCGTAGCCACGGGAGGAGACAGCATGCCAGTGTCAGGAGAAGTATCCAGACCACTGGCCTCCCCTAGACTCTCTGTCCAGTCCTCATCATACTGACAGTTGCGTGTCAGAGGGTCATCAGACCCCTCCCAGTCCTCCTGGTCCTCCTCTGGTTCAAAATAAGGAGGAGGAGGGACATTTGGGACCCAAGGTCCCATCGGCGCCGGAGCCGGCGTCGAGCGGCGTCGCTCCGGGTCCAAGTCCGGAGCCGGAAGGAACTGGGGACGACGCCGCCCGGAGCCCAGGGCGGCGTCGAGAACGGCACCGGAGACATCGGCGCCGGCGGAGGTGTCGTGAGGTCGACCGGCGTCGATGGGGGTTGTGGAGCCGGGATCGAGGCCGGGGCCGGAGCCGGAGCCGGGATCGAGGCTGGAGGCTCGGGCGACGCCGGGGCCGGAGCCGCCGGCGACGCCGGATCAACCCCATCAGGGCCCGCGGGGCCCGAAGGCGCACCGGAGGGGCCTGAAGGCCCGAAGAGGCGGGCCATGGCCGACAGGAACTCCTGTACCTTGGCCGGATCCGCCCCGAACCCGGGAAGGGCGGGTATGGACGGGGCGACTCCACAGGCAAGTCCGGGGCCGCGGGGGCGGGGACGGTGCCGGGAGGGGCCTCAGCCGAGTCGCGAGACCGGCGAGGCGAAGTCCGAGAGCGACGATGCTTCTTGGACTTCTTGTGTCGAGACTTACCGGACGAAGAAGACTTCGACGCCGGCGACCGGTGTGCACTCCGCGAGCGACCCCTGGACCTCTCACGCGACCGGGGCTTCCGCGGAGCCGAATGCCGGGCCTCGAGGAGCTTTCGAGACCGCTCTCGCAAAGCCTTCGGGTTGAGGGCCTGGCATTCGGGACAAGACTCGGTGTCGTGGCCTCGGCCGAGGCAGAAGAGACACTCCCAATGCGGGTCGGTGACGGACATCATCCGCGCACAGGCGCCGCATCGCTTGAAGCCGGGCATCCCTACGACACCTGAAGGCTGGAAAAAAAACAGTGAAAA